>PVIW01004545.1:0-110973 GCA_004026585.1 Noctilio leporinus | reverse complement strand
GCTTCTGAGTAAGCAAAGCTGATGACAATAAGGATTAATAGCTATATTTTTTTCCAGTGATGTTGACAAATTTCTTTGAAACTCAGTGTTTTCAACTGCAAAATGGGAATTAAGATAACTGTTCTTCCATCCTGAAGGATTATTGTAAACATCAACACATGTTAAGAGTGTGTAAGCAATTCAGCAACATAATTAGATTCATGTGCATGCATATGAGATGCATTATTTTTATTAATAGTAGTAGTAGTATTTATTTTCATCTTCACCTGAGGACATTGTTTAATTGTTTTTCTAGAGAAAGGAAGAAAGAACAAGAAACACCAATGCCAGAGAGAAGCATTGATTGATTGCCTCCCATAGGTGCCAAGGCCAGGGATTAATTGTTTGTGACGGGGCTGGGGATGCAACCTGAAACCCAAGCATGTGCCCTGATAGGAAATGAGTGTCACCCCTTTGGTTATGTGATGATACTCCAACTGAACCACACTGGCCAGAGCATGACAATTATTTTTATAACCTGAGGCACCTGATTCTCCTGCACTTCATAGTTACTATGTGCACCTTGGTTGCCTTTTCTCCTGGGTCTCTTGGGCAAATATGACTGCATATGTATTTTTAACCACAAGTTTTAATTTTTTAACTTCCAAAAAGACTTCTTGCCTTTGACCCAGTTCTTCTACTTCCCTTAGATGTTTAAAAACCTTTTTAAATATCTTCATCCTCAAGATCATCAATTTCTGTTTTATACAGATAAAATCTCCTTTGATATTCATGCATGATACTTTCCTGGCTTTTTCTTTTAAGCCTTGGGCTTTATACTCTACACTATCATCCACTTCACCATGTACAGTACTTTTCGTAATTTCCTCAACAAAAATCTTATCTTCAGTAAAACAGTCCATTCCTTCCTTTTTGTATGTGAGCTGGTAGAATTTGTAGTGTGTTGCCCGAAGTATTGTTACAGTTCACTATGAAACATGGAAACACAATAATATATAGTTCTCCTTCAGCCAGGTATAGGATTCTCTTTTAGCTTATTCCTACATATCCAATGGCACCTAAAACACCCTGCCAGAAGTGCCACATTCCTGGGGTGAGGCTGCATACAACTAAGGCACAGAAAACCCTCCACGGAAGCTGTTTACTCAGCCCTGCACTATTTTCAAGTAGATTTCCTCTTAATTTCTTCATTTGCTTTCCCTTTCCATGTTTTATTTTATTTCACACCACCTTCCTCTTATAAATCGCAGGCCAATAATTCTCCTTGAACTGCTCTCTGCATTGTCACATTTCATTCATAGTGCCACTTTTGCATCTGGTACCACATTTATGGTTTTGCTGCTTTGATTTAATTGTACTTCCTCCCGCTCTAGGGAGAACACTGTTCATATTTTTGCACATCCTGCGCTCCTCCTGTAACTCAAAGAGCGGTGTCATCTGCGTGAAATAAAATTCATTTCAGACTACACACTGGTATTTCATTTTCATTTGCGCATTTTATTTCCCGGGAAGTACCTGAGAATCTCCTGGTAAAAGAGTTTTCAGACCATACACACACAGACGAGCGAGGAAAGCAGACTTGTCGCGGTTCTCTGGCACCTTGAATTCCACACCCTTCGCACACATTCCCTGCCGCAGCGGATGGGCAGCTGATGGTGCTGCTGGGAAATGTGCTCACATATTTTAGCAACGTTCAGACAGATGGTCTCAAAGAGAAACTGTTTCTGTTGTTGTTTTTCTAATCAAACATTTGCTTCATGGAAATAAAATTAATGTTCTTTCCACTTTCTTCTTAAAACATGATGTCTCTTCAGATCCTCAACCCAACTGCTTTTCTTCCCTCCTACCAGGGTGCCTATTGTGTGTGTTATGCTGCACTTTGAAAACTCCAGAAATCAATATCTCGTTTCAAAGTCTCTGGCTTTTAATACATATCTTTTGATTTAAAAAAAAATTAACAACTTGAGATTGCACTTATTATCACCATTTTAGCATTTTAGTAAATAATATCTGAAATATGCTTAATTTATCCAGAATATTTCATTGAAGTTCTTTCTCCCTTGAACTCACTTCTTGAACTTTGGTTGCTTCTAATAAATCACTTGATTGTCATTTGGTTGGTACCCTGCATCATCTCAGAGTCCTTGTTTCTTAGTTCTGACGTTTCTAATGATCACTCCTATTACTCCCATTAATAAGGGGACACCAGCATCACCATGGTTTTTCCTTAATGCCACAAAAACCTGTAACTTCTTTGTTCCCTGTCTTTTTTCATTTTTCCTGCACATCACATATTTGTAGGAAATGTCTTTATTGTCTTCCTTTCTCTTTCTTCTTTCATCATGTTATCTTAAAAGACCTGTTATTGCTGTATGAATTTCTGCTTCGAAGTCCTCACCTTGGTTTTTCTGAGGCTGTGTACTCCCTTAAACATGACTGCAGCTATTTTGCTCTTTAAAGCTCTTGGCTTGATTCCTTCCCTGGGGAATTCTTTTTATATCATTTTTTAAAAATATAAGCCATTACTTTGTGACATCTGGAAAGGTGAGCAGGGATTCTCTACCCTTCATCAGCCCTCTTACATTTTTTAATTTCTTCTTGTTCTCATAGGGATATTCTCAACCTCCAAATACCTCTGCCAAATTCCTTCGCTTTAGAGAAATTAATTTTAGCTATTACCATAGCAGTATCAGAAGAAGTAGTATATATCACAATTCATTTTACAACCTCTAACTTCTTTAGTATAAAAATAGTGTCAGTTCCTCTGACCCTCTCTGTTCCAGGGATTTTTTTTTTTTTTTTGGTAAATATTCACAACTATAAGGATTTGTATCTAAACTAGCCTTGTTCAATCTGGTGTTACAGATGAGTTTAACTTTTGATTTCATTCCCAGCTATTTTAGATTTAGGAAGACCTCAAACTTTAGCCACTTAAGAGCTACATAATTCCATGTCTCAAATTTCTCTTGGATCAATAAAAATATTATTTACTGTGGTTTTGGCTTACTGATGTTAACTATGCTGTTGTTCTGGTCACATGTTAATAATACATGTGAGATTTGTGGCAAAATATTTAAAGCTCTGACCTTTGATTTTCTTACCTTTAAAATTAAAATAACAATAGTCCTCATGCAGAGACACTGCACATATTAGCAGTAACAATTGCAAAGAACTCAATACTGAAGTATCAGTGATGATGATCACCATTTTCATAGTGCAATTTCAGAGTTAACTTTCTCTCTACAGCTTTTTTTTTTTTTTTCTGAGAAGAGAGCTAAATCCATCTCCTACTATCAGGTTTTTTCTTTTAACATGGTGAGAAGTTAATATGTGCTTAAAAGCACTTGTATATGTTTTAAATAGGAAGTGAAGTTACTGTCATTTACAGTGTTTATTTTCCTCCATCCATTTCTTATTTCCATCCATACACTGTGGTTGGAATGTCATGGCCTGCACACCCATAATATTCACCCAACATAACATATCATCAGTGCACAGAGCCCTGAACACTGACACCTAACCCTCAATACATTCCCCTCTATGGATCTGGTAGTGAGCTACTGATACACTTGGTTTTCTTATACTCCCATTTTCACAAAATTCTTTCTTCCTTTATGTGACATTTTCTAAGTGCCCAAAACATGCCAGACAATATGCTAGCTACTGAGAATACAAAGGTGAAGATAATGTCCTTGCTCAAATCATTTCACAGACTATTGGGAGGTGCACTCATCCAAAATATATAATTGCAATAAAAAGTGGAGTTTTTTTTTTTTTTTTTTTTGTAAATTTCAAAGTTCTCTTTCATATCTTAGCTTCCTTCTACCTTTAATTCTTCCCAAGTATATCTTTTAACTCTGTCAAATCCTATGTTAATTCTTGCTTTCTTCTAGGATTGGATTAACATTCAAAGAGCCTTAATCTTTCCCTTCCCTGCCCTGCTTTAATTTATAACAGAAATCTTTACTTTTTCTCCTGTATTTTTTTTAAAAAGCTTTATAAAACTTCAAATTAAAAGAAATGTAGAGTGTGATGCAATAAACTCATATTTGCATAACATACACTTAATAATTTTTAGTCATATATGCTTTATTTATCCAAATTCTAGATATTAAAATAGTTTACCTTTAAATGTCTTATTTCCAACAAAAATACACTTTCAAAATATTAATACCATCACCCACCTAAAAAAATTAACAATCATTTCAGGGATCTAGTCTGCATAAAAACAAGTCTACCCCAAATCTTGTGATATAAAACAGCAGCCAAGTTATTCTGTTCCTGGACCTCTGGGTCGGGATATTTAGTAGGGCTTGTCTAGGTGATCATTTGCTCCTTGTGGTCATTCAATGGTACTCGGCTGTTAATGGGCCAGCCTAGAAGATTCAAGACGGTTTGATTCTTGTGTCTCTCACCTTAGCAGGGATGCTCTTAAATGCCAAATGGAATGCCTATATGTATCTTCTTCAGCATGGCAATCTCAGGTAATTGGACTTCCTACATAGAGGCTGGCTTCTGCTGAGTGAGTAACCCAAAATTACTAGGCAAAAAAACACAAGGCTTTTTTAATAACTTAACTTGAGAAGTCACAGAGTCACACATTCTATTGGTCAAAGCAGCAATAAACCTGCCCAGATTCAGGGAGATGAATAAATACTCTCTCAATGAAAGAAGTGTCCAATACATTTGAGAACATGTTTTAAAAGCACAGTAGCCTTTGCTATCACAGGCAGTAATACCAATTCCATATTTTGAATTTTCTCAATTGTTTAAAAAATGTCATTCTAGATATTTGGTGTTCAACTTAGGATTTATACAAGGTCTATATATTGCATTTGGCTGTCATTTTTCTTTAGTTAATCTTTTAATACAGAAAAGGTCTCTCTTTTACATCATTGATTTATTGGCAGAGTATGAGTGATTATATTATTAAATGACCCACATTACTTCTTTGTGGTGTCATTTAATTTTATTTTTCTAACTCCCATATTTTCTATAAACTGGAAGATATAAAAGTTGATTAGACTTATACTCAGCATTTTATCAGGAACATTTTGTAGGTGATACTCCATACAGTATCCTTTATCCCATCAGGGAACACTTAATGTCTGGCTATCCCACTATCCATGGTTGGTCAGACACTTCAGGAAGTTGTAGCTTGTTCCTTTCATTGCAGTCATGGTATTTTATTTGTTTTTCATCTTTGTATCAGCAAATAATCTTCATTTTGTGCCTCGAACCTGAAACAAGCTATTTTCTTAAGCAGCCCTAGTTACTTTTGGTGACAGCAGACACCGTGATATGTATGCATAGGTGCACAAAGCCAGTGAGTTGATATAGATTCTGGACCTGCCCAGTGGACAGAGCTGAAGAAATCTTTTTAAACAAAAGTACTATGAGTTCATACTTTATTGATATCAAATTTAACATATAATTTTAACTTTTTGAAATATGCTTATATATCTGTCATCCTGATAATTATAAAATAACTTTTTATTTGCTTTATTATGTAATATGCAGAAATCATATAAAAGTTTAAGTACCTTAGATTTCTTTTGTTTGTAAGCATTTAAGATGTATGAATCTTGTTAAAATGATTTGTTTTGTCTGTGTGGTTATATCATGAAGATGAAATGTTTGTTTTAGTTTTTCCTCAGTTTTTAAGACTTGCATATTTATACGAATTAATTTGTAATATATAAAATATCTACGTTTTAATTCAGAACTAATAACAATATGCTCAGAAACATCTTACTTCCACTATAATCTCTTCCCTCTGTTCTGTGCCTTCATATATAAATATTTATAGTAATTTTGTTTTGGCCTTTCAGTGTTTTGTTTCTGTGTGCACTTTTTTTACAAATATTAATTCAAATATTACTATATTACATACAATATTCTGTTTGTCTTTTCCCTGTGGATTCTAAACAAACCTGAGTGTTTATCGAGAAAATCTTTGTTAAAGACTTAAAATTATTCACTTTCAAGATAAACAGAAAATATACAATAAACACTGATTAATGTAATCACAAATTTACCAAGTTTAAGCCAGAAGGACTTGATGTTGTAGCTGAGAATATGGATGGTGGGGATACTTATACAAATGTTCCGGGAGGGTGTCTGTGGGGAAGTGACTTGTGAGCTACAAGTTGAGAAGAATCCAGTTGTGCAAAATTCAGAGAGGAGAAAACTCATTCTCCTCTCTGAATTGAATCTGAAAATTAGTAGCAAGGCAAAAAACGAATTAAGTTTGAGGTTGGAAAAATAGAAAGAGGTTTAGTATGCCAAGAAAATAAAGTTTTATTTTATTTGAAGGACAATGGAAAGCCACACAGTGGTTAGGGCAGAGTACTGACACAATCTCATTTATGTTTGAAAGTAACCACTTTGCTGTTTAGAGAATAAAACAGAGCAAAAATTCAAACTGTCCTCTATCATTACAATTCCCAACCTTCCTTCCACCCCCCATTATTTGTTAATTTCTGTCTCCTTCCTCGTTAGTTGGATTTGCCAGAATGGTGCTACAAAAAGCACTTTCATCCTCTGAACTCTTCAAACTTTTTGAACCTTTTCTGACTCAAAGACACAGTTGATCTCTCCTTTCATGTGTCTCTATTTCACATAATTTACTGTCATAATCGTTACCCTTTTGTCCTGTGATTGTGTGTTTATAAACCAGTTATCCTATGAATTCTGAGTAATCTTAGAGGATAGTATAGTATTTATCTTTGAATCCACAATAGCTAGCAGATTCATAACACATCTATTGTTCCACTGAAGTATTTAAGATAAATGAATGAATGATGTTAAAATAAATCTCCTTCACAAATACTCAATTTTTAAAACTATATTCTCATAAAACTTGTTAAAAGAAGGCAATTCAGTTATTTTGGATACTCAATCCTTCTTTTTCCCAAATTCTAATTAACTTTCATGTTTTGTATGCAATCACCTTGTGCACCGTTACCCTTTTGGCTTCTATAACATATTTTGAAGAAGCTTGAACTGTAAAGTTATAGGTGTGTGTGTGTGTGTGTGTGTGTGTGTGTGTATGTATCATGTTCCCTACAATAAGCAAACCCCCTAAAGATAAGAATCACTTCTTTTTCATCCTATTGTATTTTACTGTCCATGGAAAAAAAAAAAAAAAAATCTGTGACTCTCCTTAGTACCTATTGTTTTCCTTAATTTTTCATTGGGTTCATATTAATCAGACTAGCTCTATCTTCTGACCAAGAAGGCCTCAGAGTTCCCCTCAGCTTCACTGAATTTTAGACAGGTTTCTTCCTGACTACAGGTTCTGGCCACCCTTTTCTGAGAATATTTACTTTTGGTCTCTGGAAATGTAAATCTTCCAGCCTGACAATTTTAAATCCCAGAGATGTCTTTTTCAAGAACCTAGTAGCCATCCCTTTGAAATGCAATTATCAAGAAAGATAGCAATCCTGTCTCCTTGTCTTTGTGGGAGGATAGAGGCCTATCACATCTAGTAGTTTTTCTACTAGATCACCCCAATTCTGAACACCCTTTTGTGCCTTTTGTTTCTACGGAGTTGAGTTCAATCACACACTCCTATTGCACTAGCCTTGAATAAAGCCTCCCTTGCTTACTTAACTCTGATATACTTTTTATTTGACACATTTCTCTTCTAAATGTCTACTTTCAGGCTATTATTTTCATCTTGGTGGCTGATAACAGGATAGTCAGATATAGTGAAGGACAGATTTGGATCCAGTGTATTTAACATTTTTTAAGCCTCCCATTTTTTTCTTAGTTCTTCAGGTTTACGTGACCATGCAAATTTTGAATAGTTTGTGCCTACACCATGGGTATAATGGCTCCTTTTTCTCTTCCACTTACGATTCTCACAGCTTCATGAAAGTCTATACTGTCTCCAGGTTTTGCCAATGAATTTGTGCTGCACCATAGGATAGTGTACCTATGAACTTAGCATTTTAAATTTAAATAGGAATTCTATTCTGGGTGGCCCACATTCTTCTATGAGATGTTTTATATAAAATTAAGATGGAAACAAAATTTATATCTTCATTTATTAGGTGAGGCTGCAACCTAAGTGACTTGGCCAAACTAGAGCCAAGATTAGCCTCATGTTTTCTTTTCTACATCTTTCAACCACAGTTATTCTTTTTGCCCTCTGACTGAGTCACTACTAAAGAGAAGGCTCCCAGTAGCCAAATAAGATTTCAGGACAAAATTGGCTCAACGTCCTTCATGACAAATAAATTTCTAAAACTGATTTAAACACTATAATGACAGTAATACAATTAACTGATTTTTAACAATTTTTAAAAAGATTTTATTTAAGGCCCTGGCTGGTAGCACAGTGGATAAGGTGCCGGCCTGCGAACCCAAAGGTCGCAGGTTCGATTCCCCAACCAGGGCACATAACCAGGTTGCAAACCAGGTCTCCAGTCAGGTCTGTGGCTGGAGGCAGGTGAAACGCAACCATACATTGATGTCTCTCTCTCTCTCTCTGTCTCTCTCCTTTCCTCTCTTTCTGAAAATAATGAAATAAAATCTTTAAAAAAAAAAAAAGATTTTATTTATTATTTTCGGAGAGAGGGGAAGGGAGAGAGATATTAATGTATGGTTGCCTTTCACCTGCCTCAAGCTACGGACCTGGCTGGAGACCTGGCTTGCAACCTGGTTATGTGCCTTAGCTGGGGAATCAAACCAGCGACCTTTGGGTTTGCAGACTGATGCTGATTCTTTAAATTTTAATAAATAAACTTAAAATTATGAAAAATAAGGATACCTTTGAAATGAACTCATCATTTACTTAATCTTTAATAAAGGCTAATAATAACAAATTAAAAGAAAAATAATGACAAGTTGCCTGAAAACTGCAGGGTGTCTTCATTGTTCTTGTTTTGCTTTTAATTGCAACAGAACAGAAGCAAACAAATGCAAATTTGAGCACCAGAACAATGTTCGACCATAGAAACATGAAAAAATAAATGAGACTCCCCACAAAAATAAATAAATAAACTAACTGGAAACTATTTTCATATTAAATTAGATGCTAAAGAAATAATGACAAAAATGTATTCTGTCACTGTGTATTATTTAACTTCTTTGTATAGGATTAAATTAACAATGAATCTTCAGAATTAAAATCCCCTCTTCTTCTTTATTTCCTTCCTCTTAGGTCATCCTAACTATTTAGACAATCTCTTCATATGTTAGCTTGCCCAATGACGTGTTTTTCTAATTTCTGGAAAAATGGCACGAGGAACGTTTATTCTAACACTTGTACAGTCAGTTATATATCTTTCCTGTGGTTAGGCTTAAGGCACACTCTTTTCTGCCCATTTTACTTTGTTTTCTTGTCTCCACTTTATATATACAATTGACCCTCAGTCAATGCTGGAGTTAGGAATACCAACCACCCATACAGTAGAAAACTTGCATATAATTTAAGATGGCCCTGTGCACATGCAGATTCCCACCAGCAGATCAAAAACAAATAGGTAATGCATTTACAGACACAATGGAGGAGTTGTCTTTAAGCTACTAAGCATTTCTTTCCCATGTACATAGAAGTAGGATTCTGGTTTTGGTCACATAAATTTATTTGGTTTCATGTTCAGTGGACTGTATTTCTATCCTCTAGATTTTAGGCTTGGACATGTCATACCCTTGAGCCAAAGGGATATCAACTGGTGTGACATAGCAAAACAAAATATGCATGTGTGGTGAGTGAGGTACCCATCCTTGACTAGAAGTGTCCAGAGTAGATTTTATAATAATTGATTAATTACATATGTGTTAAAAACTTATTATTTCTAAAATATAAAGAAGCTGCATATTGTTTTTAACTCTTCAAAAGTTTTAAAAATTCATTTAAGCCCTGGCTGGTGGCTCAGTGGATTGGCACCAGCCTGCAAACCCAAAGGTCACTGGTTCAATTCCCAGCCAGGACACATAACCAAGTTGCAAGCCAGGTCTCCAGCCTGGTCTGTAACTGGAAGCAGGTGAAAGGCAACCATACATTGATGCTTCTCTCCCTTTCTTCCTACCTCCCTGCCCTTCTCTTTGAAAATAATAAAATATTTTTAAAAATTCATTTAAATTTTTAAATAAATATTTGACAATTATATATTAAATTCTATAGGTTGCCACATAACTATAGAGTTTATTTTTACATTTTATTTTATTTTCATTGTTGATGCTATTACAGATGTCCTCATTTTCCCTGCACCTGCCTGCCACCACTCTGCCTTGGCCCCCTTCCCTGAGGCCACCACCACACTGTTATTTTTGTCTAGGAATTATGCACATATGTTCCTTGGCCAATCCTTTCATGTTTTCACTTCCCCTGACTCCACGCCCCTCTGACAGCTATCAGTCTGTTCCATGTGCCCATGCCTCTGTTTTGATTTTGTTTATCAGTTTATTTTGTTCATTAGATTCCACATGTAGGTGAGATTATATGGCATTTGCCTTTCTCCGACTGGCTTATTTCACTTGCCATGGCTTCACCCATGAATTTTACCAAACATTCAAGGAAGACTTCATACCCATCCTAATTAAACTATTTTGAAAAAACTCAAGAGGAGGAAAAAATCCCAATCTCATTTTATGACTCTGACATCATACTAATTCAGAAACCAGATAAAGTCACTACAAAGAAAGAACATTCTTGGTCAATATCCCTGATGAGCATAGATGCTAAAATCCTCAAAAAATATTTGTAAACAGATCCAGCAGTACATTAAAAAGATCATACATCATGATCAAGTGGGATTTATCCCAGGGATGCAAGATTGGTACAATATCTGCAAATCAGTAAACATGATACACCACATAAACAAAATGAAGGATCTAAACCACATGGTTATATCAATAGATGCAGAAAAAGCATTTCATAAAACCTAGCACCCATATATGATAAAAATTCTTAGTAAAGTGAGAGCCTCAATACCTCAATGTAATAAATGCCATATATGACAAAACCACAGCCAACATTATAATGGGATAAAATGAAGTGTTTCCCTTAAGATCAGGAACAAGACAGGGATGTCTGTTTTCACCATTCTTATTCAACATGGTACTGGATGTCCTAGCTATTGCGATTGGATAAGAAGTAAAAGAAGGAAGTAAAACTCTCAGTATTTGCAGATGATATGATTCTATACATAGAAAACCCTAAGAACTCCACCAAAAAGTTACTAGAGCTGATAAATGAATTTGGCAAAGTAGTAGGATACAAAATTAATATTGAGAAATCAGTGGCATTTTTATATACTAATGATGAACTATCATAAAAAATAAGAAAATAATCCCATTTATTTATATTTATGCATTTTAAACTCATTTCAAAATCCCTTGGGAAAATAATTTGGAGGTTTTTCCAAAAAAATTAAAGATGGATAGATCAAGAAAATGTCATATACACATACAATGAAATTATTCAGCCATATACAAAAGGAAATCTTTCCATTTGCAACAACATGGATGAACTTTGAGTGCATTATGCTAAGTAAAATATGCAGACATAGAAAGACACATTTTCTGATCTGGTTTATATATAGAATTTTTTTTAAAAGCTCATAAAAACAGAGAACAGGGCAGATTGGTATTTGCCAGGGGTGGGAGGAAGATTTCAGGAGAATGGCTGATGGTAGTAAAACATGTACAAACCACTGGGGATATAATGTTCTGCATGGTGACTATATTTAATTATTTAGCATATATTTGAAAATTGCTAAGAGAATAGAATTTTAATTTCTAATCACACACAAATTGAAACTATGTGAGGTGATGGATATGTTAATTAATCTTATTGTGGAAATCATTTTGCAATATGTACATACCCAAAGTCACTGCACTATACACTTTTAACTTACACAATGTTATATGCCAATTATATCTCAATAAACCTGGAAAAAATTCACTTCTTGGATTTCCTCTAAAACTGGGTGAAGAAAACAAATTTTGTTTAAACCACGAAATTAAGAATTAATTATATATGTTATGTTCAGGGACATTTAAATATTAAAAAAATTAAATGATATAAAGGAAATAACCTTTAAGAAATAGACTATAACATACATAATCCAAATGTAAGCTGAAACAACCCTACTCATTAAGATATATAAAATGAAGCCCTGGCTGGTAGCTCATTAGATACCAGATTGCAAGGTGCCTGCTTGCAAAACCAAAGGTCGCTGGTTCGATTCCCAGCCAGGGTATATAACCAAGTCACAAACCAGGTTTCCAGCCAGGTCCATAGCTAGAGGCAAATGAAAGGCAACCATACATTGACGTTTCTCTCCCTCTCTGCCTCCCTCCTTCCCCTCTCCCTAAAAATAATAAATTCATATATATATATATATATAATGACCAAAATATCCACATCACTATTTATGAAAACTCAGATGTTTCCCCAATATTTTACAATTCACAGCTAACAGGTTCTCATTGTCACCATTGCTTCAGAATTCACTCTTCTAAATCCACTCACATTATGAATTGGCTCATCTTCATTACCGTGTGATTCCTTTTTTAATGTAATATCAAGCAAGATATGGCACTTTGTCACTTCTCCTGATTTGCTTACCTTCATGCATTGTTTATGCACATGCCTGTATCAACTTCATGTATGTGGGTGGTTTGACTGGATTTTGGTGGAGACAAATGGGACTAAATATCATATTGATGAAAACTGAAATGGACGGTTAAACATAAAACTCAGCCTCCCTTTCTTACTGCTGATTCTTTCACATTGCATCTTAGCACCTTTACTACCCCCCAAATGGTGCAATTTTGTTAAAAAATATTTTCAGTATTTTTGTTTTCCAACTCCTGCTAACAACCTCTTCCAATGGAACTGATGTTATAGGTGGTATTAAATACTACCAAACTAAAGTATTAAATTCCATCATGAGAAGTTTCTTTCTTTTGAATTCAACAAAAGTTTGTCAGTTTGTAGTGGTTATGTCTTTAACATATTCTGTCTTTAGATAATAATTTTTTAAAAAAGGAAGAAAGAAAACAAGCCTCAAACAGAAGCCTAGTGCAACTAATAAAAGCTAAATATATATATTTTTAGTTTCTTCCCATTGTGGCAGTTAAACTTTTGTTTTGAGCTCAAAGTACATTAACTTAAAACAAGTCAGTTTACAAAATGTTAGATAAATAACAATATGTGACATATGAGTCCATGGTAGAAATTGCAAAGGTTCATGAAATTATTAACTTTGGAAACACTTGCCTGGAACTAAGACAGTTAGCAATGTTTAGAGAAATTCTGCTTCCAACTGCTAACTTATTTTTTTTCCTCCAGCTACCCTTACATGATATGATTTAAAATTAATGTTTGCTTTGGAATTTTTAAAAAGCAAGTGTCAGAGAAAACACAATGGAGTATGCAATGCTCATCATTTGATAAAAGCCATTTCTCTGAGAGTGTTGAAATTCAACTTTTGCTGATTATACAAACTTTTCATTGCATTGTTTCTTTTGAAATGGCATCAGACTACAAAGTATATGATACCTTCCATAACAGGTTAACATAAGCAATGGTCATTTTGTATCATTTCTTTAATGTCAGCTTCTGTGGAGAAGATAGAATATTTTAAGAAATGGAAGAATATCTGTTCTACACCACAAATTACTGAAGCATAAATCATGGGAGAGATAGTTTGCCTAGAAAACTCTAAGGACTGCTAATAATAGTGGGCTGTTAATATTTTTAAAAATGCACACCCTATTTTGGGTTGTCAGATTTAATGAAGCATGAATTGTGATACGTCTACCAAAGAGAATCAAATGCAAAATATGTCTCCAAGAATAAATAGATGTTTTAAATAAAACCATTTAATAGTGTATATTTTTAAATGGCCAAAATAGTAGTTTAAGGTTTCAGTATAGATGGTGTTCATTTGAAATCAAGGATATGAAAAAAAAAAAAAAAGACTTTCACTTTGTAAGTAGACAATTTTATTCCTTGGAGCCCCATATTTCCCAGGTAACTAAATCCAGCCCATCAGGTGAATTTGACTAATTCAAACATACTATATCTGACCAGATTCAATATTCACCACAGTTTCCCAACTCCAGTTGGGAAACATATCCAATATTTTTTGTTTCAAACAGAGCTTCCAGACTATTATAAGTCTAACACTTTTAAGTAACTAGAGATTGGGGAGCAGTTAGCATTATGGGGTTTCTATGGAATATGAAGAATTAGAGAGGAGAGCTCAAGTTTGTGGTCCTGGTGTCAGCTACTGATGTCCTTCTAATCTTCTCTCTTGGCACAGGCCATTCCTAGTGATAGCTATCATGGCACTATTTGCCTATGCTCGTGTATAGAATGAATTAGGTAACATGGAAATAGAGTTTACTTTTATTATCATGGCTAACTTTTATCCTCCCATTTGGACTCCTAACGTTTGTAGGACTTTCATACTTCAGGTTATCCATGAATCAGAAATTTGTAGATACTTTTCATGATTCTGTAGGCCATGGAATGTATGGTGAATGAGTTAAAGGGTTCCACTTGTTTTTAAGTGACTTGTACCAGCAGTGATCTTGCTTTAATCTTTGCATGCATAAGAGACTTAAAGTAATAATTAAAAAATAATAGTTAAAAAGATTAGACCCCAGTCAGGACACATAACCAGGTTGCAAGCTAGGTCTCCAACCAGGTCCCCAGCTGGAGGCATGTGAAAAGCAACCATACATTGATGCTTCTCTCTTTCTTCCTCCCTCCTTGTCCTTCTCTCTGAAAATAAATAAAACCTTTTTAAAAATAAATAAAAAGATGAGATTGTGTTTGCAAACTGGACTACAAATGATTTTTGAGTGTTGAATTCAACTAACATAAATGATTAAATTGATGATAATTTATTTGAAAATATTTAGATTATCTGTGCCAGGATGAGTAGGGTTTAAAAACATTAAAGTAGACTCAGTTGCAAAAAAATCTCTTAAAATTATTTCTAAGTATCATCTATGATAAAACATTAACATTTGCTTTTGGCATAATTTGTGAGGCTGCTGCAGTCAAAATTTAGTCTGGAGATAGCACACTGTTCCCAAACTCCTTCAGTCATGGGACACTTACATTTCCTTCAGTTGTCTTTCTGTTGCCAATTCAGTTCCTAAAAGGAAGAGGAAGTCCACCTCTTGTCAAATCTGCTATTCTGTATCTCACCATGCCTTCATTGTCTCTAATTTTCTACTTCTCTAGCTACAGTTTTTAATATTTATATTTGTAGTGAATGCAAATGCAAATTTTTAAAATTTGTTTTGTTAATTTTACTTATTGTTGTTGTATTACAATTTTTTCATTATTTCCCCATTGCACTCCCCTGCCCGCCTCCTGCAGTCAGTCCCCGGCTCGTTGTCCATGTCCATGGGTCCTTCACACTAGCTCCTCAACTGAACCCTTCCCTCACTTTCTCTCCCTCCCCCTTAGTCACTGTCATTCTGCTCCTTTTTTTCAAAGACTATTTTTTACTACAATGCATTAACATCCAAGTTTTCTCCAGCTAATTCAAAGCCTTGACTTCCCCACTTCTAAATTGAGGATTTAGCATTCTTCTTCTCTAGTCTTGCAAATGATGACCCTGCGTCTTCAGGTCATGATCAGTGGTGACAGAAAAAAATGGCATGAACAGAAGAGTGAAAAGTGCACTGCTATAAATGAATACCTGTGTATCATCCTATCACAGTTTAACACAATGCTTATTTGCCTGTGAGGGTTGAGGAAATATTTATGTTGAACAGGATATGTTCAACAGTAATGCTTTCATTACTTAAGTTTGAGTTATTTCCAACAATATCAAAAGCAGAGATATTATTTTAAAAGGATCCACATAAGATTAAACAGAGGATGGTGGTAACTTCTGTTGCTGGCTGTATAAACTTATTTGCTGTTCTGGAACGTGAACTATGTGTGATCCTCAGAGCTATTCATTCATAGATTGACCCAGGTAAAACTTCAGCACATCAAAGGACATCATACTGATCCTCTGTTCCTTTCAATACTAAAGAATAACCTGAGTGAATACTTGCAGGTTAAGAAAAGCCTATGAACATATTTTCATTTTTGCTTTGTTTTCTACTTCTTGATAAACAGGATTTTTCTTTTTTGTTTTAGAAATAGGTCTAAGTTTCAAATTTGATTTGAAGATAAAATGCATATGCTTTAAACCATTTGGGCTCAACTTCTTCCCTCCAAGGCTAGAAAGAAATCAATAATAACAGACTTCCATGACGCTAAGGTGAAAGGGGCCTGCTCCTGATCTAAGAAAGATATCACAGCAAAGTCCTGTGCTCTGAGGGCCACCTGTCTTTGTATCAAAAAACTAAGCAATAGTATAGGGTAGAATCAGGAACCAGCTAAATGTCCCACCAATAGACAAATTATTGTATAACTTTTGCATCCTTGGGAATGAAATCTTGAATTTTTAATAACATAGGAAAAATTTAATTATGCAAAAGAAATAAAATATACTGGATTCAAATATTTATAATCACTATATTAATTTAGTTGGTGATTATTTTGATAAACACTATCAGGGATTATTCTGATAGAAGATGGAGGTATTCTGGTAACCAAGACAAATGAAATCTCCGCCCTACCACCTGTTATCCACCTATCCACACACTTGCTTACCTACTTGTCTATCCACCTGTCAGCTATTACTGTGTAAAAAACAAACCAACCACACACAAATCCTTTTCAAACTCAGTGACAAGCAAATATTTACCATCAGAGTCTTGCTCTTATACCCGGGGATCATCTAGAGGTTAATCTAGGTGGAACTCTTCTGGTCAGCTGCAGATCTAGCTATAGAGGACACTGCAGGTCATCTCAAAATTTCCCCAGGGAATATTTCCTGTGTTAGGGTTCTTGGGTTCCCCAAAATAGAAATCGAAAGGAAACCCCAGAGAAAATTCTAGGCGCACCAAGGTGGGTGTGGCCGAACTGCTGAGAAGAGGGGGAGACCCCAATCCAGGGCACTCCAACCTGGCACAGCAGGCCACGTCCCCTGGGAGGGGGGAGGGGACTGGGAGGAGGCCCAGGCAGGAGGGTTAAAGCCGCAGCTGGCCAAACCCTTGCCTCCCTGGGAGGAAGTGGTAAGGGCTCCAGCAGATCACTGCCCAGGCGACTGAAAACAAAGCAATGCAGCTGCACAGGCCGAGTTGGTCACCCAAAAACCTTGTGATAAGGTGACGCTGGCCCCAGGCAAAGACGCCCTGCAGACAGAAGCACTTGGTGGACGTTGGCAAAAATTGGCAGCGGAACCCTCCCACGGTGCATGAGATTTGGGGGAAAGATTTAAAACAGAACGTGCTCAGAAGCACTTATTCGCTTTCTCTCCCTCGTGTCCCCGACTGGCGTGGGGCACAGGCGCTCTGAGAGACCAGCTGGGCCCGGCAAACTAGGTAGCCGGGTCCTGGAGCTGGAGCCCGGTGACGAGACTGTGCCTGTGTGCGCTGTCGGTGGCCCAGGGAGAGGGCCAGCTGCACAAGGCCATGGTGCTGCTAGAGCCCACAGCGCACATGCAAGGGAGGGAGGGAGAGATGGACCCCTGTCAGTGTAGCATCTTGGCCTCCAAAAAGGACAGGTAAGGAATCAGGGGCAACTGGGCATGGATTTGGATTTCAGACTTTCAGGAAACAAGGGGATTTCTGTGCTGTGCCATCGAGGTTGGCTTGGAGCAGGGATGCGCCCGGGCCCCTCGGATTTGGTAGCTTCTTAATAAAAAACGTTTTCCTTCTCCACAAATCTTCGTGTTCATTAAATTTATTCTTGAGCACAAGGGAAGCAAGACGGAGCAAAGAATGGGCTTTTGAACTGGCCTGGGGGCTGGCTCAGCTTACCTGCTTTTATAGCAGGAGAGAGTGGGCTTGTATGAAAAGGGAGGCTTTCTGAAAAAGGCTGGTGTGCTGCACGTTCCATTCCAGGCTTAGGTGACTTCCATTTCCAGCTGTGTCCCACCGCACCTGTGTCCACGCCGATGCTGTGGGGGGCAAGATGGCTGGCTCTTCATTACCCCCAGGCTAAACTGTGTGTGTAGTGGTCACCTGATCAACTGCACATGCGGGGAAGTGGGTCACCAAGCAGAAGGGCAATACAATCAGCCACCTATGAGTGTTTGAGTAGGGGGTGAGGGATTGGTGACATTTCTGCAGTTGAGCAATGCCCCTGGCCAAGCGGAGTCCTTAGGGCCCTAGGCCTGGGTCCTTATGCTTGTCTCAAGAATAAGGCAGAAATCCTTCCCTGTGGGTAGAACCCCAGCAATATTTCATTATTCTACTAGTAATAGTTGATTGCATATTGAAGTTTTTCTGAAACTCACCAAACCAGTCTGTTGGTACCTGCTCAGAGACACCAGCACCAGCTGGTCAGAATTGTGTGCTTCACTTCCAGGGAGGATCCTGCTTTTCAGCTTCTAAACCCTCATTCATTACCAGGTGATTAGAGCTCCTCTTCCACCTTTGTATCCCAGTCCTACAGCCTTACATCATCAGCCTTGAGGCACCAAAGCCAACCTTCTCAGGAGTGTGGGCTTCACTTCAGGGGCTCTTTCCTTCCCACTCTTTTAACTCCCTCGATATCTTTCCTTTTTATCCTCCAGCCTTAAGTATGGTAACTATTTACCACATTGATTTGCTTCTAATAGCTAGTTATTGAGATTAATTTATATCAAAATATCTGTTAAAATAACTGGTGTGCAGATTGGCTGGTGGCACAGTGGATAAGCCATCAGCCCGTGAACCCAAAGGTTGGTGGTTCGATTCCCAGCCAGGGCACATAACCAGGTTGCAAGCCAGGTCTCCAGCCAGGTCTGTGGCTGGAGGCAGGTGAAAGGCAACCATTACATGGATGTTTCTCTTCCTCTGTGCTTCTCTCCCTTCCCCTCTCTCTAAAAATAATAAAATATTTTTTAAAATAACCAGCGTACTTTATGTTTTCTGACGTGACTCTGAGTTAGATTTCATTGGCCAAAGCAAATCACATCACAAACCAAGCCCAGTATCTGTGGAGTGGGGCTATATATTCTTCTTCTGCTGAAGAATTCAAACTATCACATTATAATCTACCCAGTAATATTTCCTTATAGTGTTATTTCTTTGTGTATCCTGGTAAGGAAATAATTAAAAATATATTTGTGTATTGTTGAAGAAAATAATTCAATGTACCCATTGTTTTTACATTTATTTCTTTTTTGCATTTGATAATTAAAATTTAATAATTTTAAGATGTACAATAGAAACAACTCCTTTTGCAAGCATTTAATCCATTGTGCTGCTAAGAATAAAATTGAAAATGGAATTGAAGTTGTTCCTCCTTCTTAAGCATTAATTACTCAAAGATTAGTAAAATGTCTGCATGGATTTAGCCCCGCTTGATCACCATTCTTACTGAGTTTTTTTTGGTTTTTTTTTTGTATTATGTTTATCCCATTTCCTCCCATTACTCTCCCCTGCCACACAGCCTTCCCATTCCTCCCTCCCACAGTCAATCCCCACATGTTATCCATGTCCATGAGTCTTTAATACTAGTTCTTTGACTAAACTCATCCCCTTCTTTGCCTCTTTCTCCCCCTTCTCCCTCCCCTCTGCACTTTGTCAGTCTTTTCCTTGTTTCCATGCCTCTAGTTCTATTTTACTTGTTTGTTTTGTTCTTTTGTTTTCTGTATTAGTTGAGATCATATGGTATTTTTCATTGACTGGCTTATTTCACTAAGCGCAATACTCTCCAGTTCCATCCATGTTGACACAAAAGGTAGGAGTTCCTTCTTTTTCTGTTGCGTGGTATTCTATTGTGTAAATGTAGCAAAGTTTTTTTTTATCTATTCATCCACTCTTGGGCACTTAGGCTGTTTCCAGCATTTGGCTGTTGTAAATAGGGCTGCTATGAATATAGTGGTACAAAGGTTCTTCTGAATTGGTGTTTCAGGGTTCTTCAAGTATAATCCTATCAGAGGAACAGTTGGGTCAAAAGGCAGTTCTATTTTTAGTTTCTTGAGGAAATTCCACACTGTTCTCCACAGTGGGAGCACCAGTCTGCATTTCTATCAACAGTGCACTAGGGTTCCCTTTCCTTCACATCTTCACCAGCACTTGTGGTTTGTTGATTTGTTGATGACTGCCATTCTGACAGGTGTGAAGTGGTATCTCATGTGGTTCTAATTTGCATCTCTCTGATGGCTAGTGATGTTGTGAGTCCTTTCATATGCCTATAGGCCCTTTGTATGTCCTCCTCAAAGAAATGTCTGTTCAGGTCCCTTACCCATTACATTTATTTTTATTTTCTGTGCTTTTCATTTGTGCAAACTTGTTATGATAGTCACCACAATGTACATTTATTCAAATTTTATCAATTGCAGACACTGATATTTACTCTTTCTAACAATCTTATGAAAGATTGTTACCACTAATTTAAAAATAAGAAAACTGAGTGGGTGAGGCGTTAATTAGTGCAAGATCACACATTTTTTATTTGCTATAGCCAGACTTCAGAAACTATGATAAATTGGCAGAGCCCCTATGCTTAACCACTATAAAACACTGCTTCAAAATGAAACTGTACTGAAAGTAGCAGTCACTTGATTTTAAGTGCTCAAGTAATCCTTTGGGTAATTATACACTAACACATATTTAGAAATGCCAACTTTTAAATAAAATTATCTGTGTTGAAACCACATATTTTTCTGTGTACCAGAGAGTACAGGGGAGTATAAATCAACTTATTTACAATATAAGTGTATGTGCACACGTGCACATTTGTATAGCTCATTATAATAAATTCTTTAAGCATGCATTATCAAAAAATATCTTTGAGAGTCACAAATGTCTCTCAACTTTATTTAAAATATAACTATATTGTCAATTTTTATGTGCTAAAATTTGAACACAATTTGAAAAACTTTGGAAAGGTAGGAAATTAAATGAGTTATAACCCTTATTAAACATATCTGATCATTAACCCTGTTTTTACACTGCTTTACTTTTATTTCTTTCTTCCTAACATGACTATGTCTTGATTATTTTTATGTGTATGTGCCTGTGCTGTGTGTGCATGCAGGTGTGCATTTGTGTGTGATCACCAATGGTTTGCTTTTGGTCATTTTGGAATGTCAGGTGAAAAGGAAATGACAGGAGTAGAGAAACTATTATAAGTGTACCAGAGAGTACACAGGAACTGGCATTGACTAATTCACTGAATCCTCACAGTGAGCGACATAAATCAAAACTCCCCATGACAGCACAGAAAGGCTAGTAAGTTATGGCAGAAAGGTGATATATGTATTGCTTTCAGAAAGTAAGATAAGCTTCTTTCCATGGTGCCATCTACAGTAATGGCAAGAAGCTTGAAATTCTGACGTTTCATAGCAAGAATTTTTTATCTGCTATAGGGACCTTTTGCAATGTTAAGAGTGGATGGATGATGGGGGCCAAATACTTAAGATAGACAGATAAAAAGATTGATTTAAATACACCTCATGCATAGATATGAAGGGGTGATCCTTTTACAGATATTAATGATTGCTATGGCAAAAATGCATGATACTATGTTTAAAGGGAGAAGATAATGAAGTCAGTCCATTTACATTAATTGGTAGGAGCTTTCTTGTGGATGTATTATGTACAAAGCATTTTATATGAAGTGTTACAGAATATACAATTGTAAGTAAGACATAATCTTTCCCTTATGGTAAAATAAAGTTCAAAGTATTATTACAAAACTGTATAGGGAATAAGAGTTTTTAATTAACATAAAATGCTATACAGATTCAAAGCATGGGGAAATTACATTTATTTGGTTATGACTCTGGATATAGATTTTCTGTTTCTATTTTGGGTAAATTAAAGCAAATAAAAATAGCATAACTGTGTCTGGCAGGATATCACAATATCACGGTCTTCAGTCAGTCCAAGAAACTATATATATATAGGTAATCACAGTGCTCATTTCAGAAACACACACTTACGTTATAAGAAAATCAGGTAACACTTATTTCAAGTCATTCTTATATAAAATCTAATAAATAACACTAAGTAATAAATTTAGAGGTAATTTGAGTGGCTGTATTGCAGAAAGTGTTCATTCTGTTTTGTCTTACCGTGAGATTTGATGAAGTTACCTGGGAACATTGTAGAAATTTTGGAGTCACTCCAAAAGCACTGTGGTCTCCTAAAATATCTTCAGATCCAAACTGACATGTTGCCACATTTGGCTGAGGCCACGTGCTCAAAATTATACTGTTGGATCAGTCTGATTTATGGTAGTTTTCTGCCATAGCAACCTAAGTAATGCTAAATAACGTAGCTACTAAAAATTACTTTAAAATGAGATAAGAAAAAATATAAAGTACTCATACTAGTAAAGATAATAAAAAGACAAAAAATAGCTTCACCTGTAAAATTAGATAGTTCTAATTTATTATTTCTATGATTTTTAGCAGCTATATATATTCAACTTATTGTATTAGGGTTGAAATATCAAGAGCAATTATAAGCACTGGTATTCCTTGAGATAAAGAATAAAGACATATATAATTTTATACACATAAATACAATTTTCTGGGTTTAATATTTTATGCATTATAAACTTGTTGGATCTTAATAGAATAATGGTATCTCCTCTCTAGTGCAATATAGGTTACTAATAATTCCTGAAATATGAAATTAAAAGTCACATCAGAGACAGGTGAAAGGCAACCATACATTGATGTCTTTCTCCCTCTCTGACTCCCTCCCTCCCCCTCTCTCTAAATATAATAAATTAAAAAAATTTTTTTTAAATTACATCAGCTGAAAGTAGGCTGGAATAAAGCATGTATGGAAACCAATGATTTAAGTCACCAAATAACTGCCATACTATATTTAGGAATTATGACTAAGTATCCACTAAATTTTTCTTCTAACTATACTGGAGAATTAATAGCACTAATAGAATGAAAGGCTAAAATCTTCAAATACTCAGGTTATCACACAGTTAAGAAAGATGTTTCTATAATTTCTCTGAAAGCATATTATATATTTTATAATAAAAAAAGCCAGTGTTTCTGAAACCAGAATTACAAATAAGTTGAAGCTATATCCTCTCAAAGTCTTTTGCTGACTGGGAAATAATAGTACTGGGGATTATACTTGGGGCATTAGGGGGAATTTGAATGGAGCTGAATATATTGAATATGTTGAATGCCAAAATCTTATTGATCCTATCTTACCAGTCTTACCAGTTCTGGGGGTTTTTTTGTTTTTTTTTTTTTGTTTGTTTTTGTTTTTTTTCTGTCTAAGGAAACTACACTTGTTTTACTTGAAGATTCTGCACTGTCTTCACCTGAAACAATCCTTCCAAAGGTCAATTTTATCACTTATAATTACTTCCAGAACTGTCATTTGAATCAGATTTAAGAATTTCTGCAGGGAATGAGCCCAAAGTCTGAATTTGTAGGAGATGTTATTTGCATCAAAAGAAAAGCAATGTCTTGATGTTTTTTTTATCAGCCAAAATATGAATCAATATGCATGGAAATTAATTTGTAAGGTCCAAAAACAGTAAAGAAAGAAAATTACAGTTGGTTAAATTTAACAATATGGGCACACATACTAGCGATTTTGGATTAAATGTGTTAGTTGGCTTATCATGCTTGTATGGATAACCAAAACCTAATATAAACTGTATCCTATATTAAATGAATTAGAACTGCTATAACTTACCTGATATGATATCCATGAAGAAATCTCAAATCTAGAATTTATAGGGATTTTATAATAAATTGTGTCTTTGTTTTCTTATTTTTTTCCTTTTTAAAATCATTGTTCTATTACAGTTGTCCCATTTTCCCCCCATAGCTCCCTCCTTCCCTGCCCACCTCCCTCCTTTCCCACAGTCAACCCCCACCCTATTGTTCATGTTCATGGATCATTTATAGTAGTTCCTTGACTAGAACCTTCCCCTTCTTACCTTTCCCCCTTCCTCTTTCCCTCTGCTCACTGTAGATATGTCCCTTGTTTCCATGCCTCTAGTTATAGTTTGTTTCTTTTGTTCATTAGTTTCCTGTGTTGGGTGAGATTGTATGATATTTGTCTGTTGTTGCCTGGCTTATTTCACTAAGCATAATACCCTCCAGTTCCATCCATATTGTCCCAACAGGTAGGAGTTCCTTCTTTCTTTCTGCTGCATAATATTCCATTGTGTAAATGTACCATAGTTTTTGGGGGGTTTTTAATCCAATCATCCACCGATGGGCCCTTAGGCCGTTTCCAGCCTTTGGCTATTGTAAATAGCCCTTCTATGAACATAAGAGTGCATAGATTTTACTGAAATGATGTTTCGGGGTTCTTTGGGTATAATCCTAGCAGTGGAATTGCTTGATCAAAAAACAGTTCCATTTTGATGTCTTTTGGGATGTCTTCAGAGGACATTTGTACTTTCATGTCACCAAACCATTAAAAAATTTTGTTTCTAAGGGAAACACCAATGCTTTTGAAGAGTTCTGTATCAGATGTCTTCTTCAGGTGGGGATAACAAAAGGTGAATAGGTTCCTTGATATTAATGGGTATACCAGTATTTCAGATTAGGAAAAGTCAAATTAAAACTCCTAATAGTTAGTGATTTAACAGCCAAGTGGTCACTGACATGTACAGCAGAGATGGTACAGTAATAATCATTTTCACTTTATATATCTCTGGTAATAAGATCAAATTGGTGGGATTGAAGAAATGTTCTTAAAAATAGTTTATGCTCTAATGATTATAAATGGTGCTTTCTCACTCTCAGGCAGAAAATAGAATAATGAATCAATAGGCCTCCTTTCATTATAAACCTAAGCACACCCTCAAAAAAATTTTTGCTTTGCCTCCTATAACTTACTGCTTTGGTGGAGAAATAATCTTACAAAGGGATAGTGATGATTTCGGTCAACCAAAAAATGAGACAATTACCTTGCTCTTGTGGGTTACTAATGCAACAGGATCAACAGGTAAAAACTGATTGTCTGAAACTATAATACTAGTTATTGAAAGGATAATAGAATTTTTGGTATATAAAGGGAGACAGATGTTTATATTTAATGACCAATGGATTCTATAAGGTGCTTTTAAAATATGTTTTACTGATTATGCAATTACAATTGTCCCAATGTTTCCCTCATCGCCCTCTCTACTCAGTCCCCCTATTCCTCTAGCAATCCACTTCTTAATTCATGTCTGTGGGTCATGCATGTAAGTTCTTTGGCTACTCCATTTCCTGTACTGTTTCTTCTTATTTTTCTTAAATAAGTCCCTTTAACATTTCATATAATAATGAACTCCTTTAGCTTTACCTTGTCTGGGAAGCATTTTATCTGCCCTTCCATTCTAAGTGATAGCTTTGCTGGATAGAATAATCTTATCTGTAGGTCATTGCTTTTCATCACTTTGGCTACTTCTTGCCTGCAAAGCTCCTTTTGAGAAATCAGCTGATAGTCTTATGGGAGCTCCTTTGTAGGGTACTCTTTGCTTTTCTCTTGCTGTTTTAATGTTTCTCCCTTAATCTTTAACTTTTAGCATTTTAATTATGATGTGTCTTGGTGTGGTCCTCTTTGGTCTTTATGGGGACACTCTGTTTTTCTTGAACTTGTAGGTCTGTTTCTTCCACCAGATTAGGGAAGTTTTCTGTCATTATTTTTTCAAATAAGTTTTCAATTTCTTGCTCTTTCTCTTCTTCCAGCACTCCTATGATTCTAATGTTGGTACATTTGAAGTTGTCCCAGAGGCTCCTTAACCTATCTTTGTTTCTTGGATTCTTTTTTGTTCTTGCTATACTGATTGAATTTCTTTCTTCCTTATGTTCCAAATCATTGATTTAATAATTTGGTTCATCCATTCCACAGTTAGTTCCCAATAAATTTTTCTTGCTTTTACTTAATGTAAACTTTATTTCTGCCTGTGTCTTTCTTATGCTGTTGAAGTATCCAATGAGCTCCTTGAACATCATAATGAACAGAGTTTTAAACTCTGCATCTGATAGATTGCTTATATCCACTTTGGTTAATTTCTTTTCTGTAGTTTTGTTCTGCTCTCATTTGGGCCATATTTCTTTGTCTTCTCATTTTGACAACCTTATGTTTGTTTCTATGTATTAAGAAAAGCTTCTTTGACTCCCTGCCTTACTAGCATGGCTTATTGTAGAAAAGTGCACCAGTAAATTAGATGAGGCAGAGTCTCAATTAATCGCCTGGGTGGGGAAACCCTTATAAATCACACAGATGGAGTCTCTAATGTGGTGTCTGCTCTTTGGCTGTGTGTTGGGAAGGGCTCCAAGAGGGGACAGTGCTGCTGCCGACCTCTGGAGTTTTGTCCAAAGGGAAGCTATCCCCCAGCATTTACTCTGGTGCCAGACACTTTAATTTCTCCCCATATGCCATTGTGCCCTTTCCACTGCTGCTCTGGTGCTGAAGCCCAGAGGGAGTAAGTTTGCATAAGTCCTAAGATCATTGCATTCCTTTGAGAGAAGACTCTTGAAATCCTGCAGTTTCTTGAACTACCCAATACCCCCCTAGATTTTATAGTCTGAAGTTATGGAGACTTATCTCCCTGGTACCGGAACCCTGGTCTACGTAGTCTGGCATGGTGTTGGGATACCTCACTCCTGAGGTGTATCCTTCTTCATTTTTATCCACCACACGTGGGTGTCAGACTGCCCTTTTCAGGTCTCTGCATCTCTGCCCTTATTCCTAGTCTGGGTGTTATTTGTTTTGTAGTCTGGTTGTAATTTTTGCTGTGGGTGTGCAAAGAAGTAAGCTGTGCTTACCTGCGCCTCCATCTCAACCCAAAGTCTGAAGTGCTTCTTTTTTTTTTTTTTTTTAAAGATTTTATTTATTATTTTTAGAGCGAGAGAAAGAGAGAGAGGGAGAGAGACATCAATATATGGTTGCCTTTCACCTGCCTCCAGCTATGGATCTGGCTGTGAAGTGCTTCTTAATATTTCCCATCTAATGGTAAGCAGTAAGAAAAGACTATGACAATTGAACACAAGTAAGATCAGACACTATAGGAATAAAAGTTGCTGACTGAGAACAAATGGTACATAGCATGTAACATGAAAGTAAAAAGTTTTAAGTAGCAACTTAATACCAGTTGTAAAACTAGGACTGAAAAAATATGCAGATTTTCTTAATTGTTTTTTGCATGTTACCTATTACCTTTTTATAAGTCCCTTTTCTGGATCACTTTATGCAAAATGTGTTGATGCAGGTGACTTTTATTTTCAGTCTTGAATTTATAAGGTATAGAAAGGGACCTATGATTGAACTAGAAAAGGAATACCATCTAGTGCTATAATGTATATAGTCCTTGGTAGAGATTTGGAGAAAGAGCAAACACATTGTTTCTCTTCACATCTTGTCATGCAGTCACATGATCTTGTCATGTTTTTTGGGAGATAAAATTGAGTAGACCGTTACATATTATTGCTAAGGAACCAAATAGAAGGATTGAGGCCATATTGATTGTTGCTTCTCAGAACCATTCTCACTACCTACTATGCTCTCTCTGATAGCTTAGAAGCTGATGTCTATAAAATAAACTTCCCAGTATGCTTTGTGGCAGGGCTTTTATTTAGATTATAGTAACAGTAGTAACTCCTCGTTAGAGCTAAAAGGCAGAAGTGAAGCACAGCTCTATTCTTCCTCTTGCAGCCACAAACAAAGCATGTTATACTAGATGTGAGATTTTTTTTAGTGTTCCGTTGACCACTGCCTCTAAGAATTATTCTCTTTAGTGCAGCCAGCACTGCACTAAACGTCAGCAGTGATTTCATGTACCTTTGAGCTGGGTTAGAAATAGTACCTTCATAATTACTCAACATCTAGAAACAAATCAGACATCTATTGGTGACTTTTCTTGACCTTTACTCCTTAGTCCTTTCAACAAATTTGTAAGCACTTACTGGCTGAGCTGAACTCTATATTACTTACACAGTTTAATGAGGATTATGTATTCTGATAGAACTTTTAATAACAAGGTTATAATTTCAGAGAATGAGGACTTACAAAGATATATAAAACAATATGAAGTGGGCTTATATGCTTATTTAAATATTACTATGCATGTGATAAAATAGTTGCTAGTTTATACAAAAAGAGCTCTTAATATCAATAATCAATATCAATAAGTAAAAAGAAAAATATCTACAGAGAAATTAAACAAAAGATATTTATAGCAGTACTTAAAATTATATACAATCAGGGTGGGGAGGGAGACAGAGGGGAGCAAAAAGGGGATGAAAGTAATACAACAATAAAATTTAAAAAGAAAAAGCTGTAGTACATTTACACAATGGAGTACTATGCAACCATAAAAAGGAACTCTCACCTTTAGTGACAGTGTATAAGGACCTGGAGAGTTATACTAAATGAAATAGGTCAGTCAGAGAAAGACAAATATCATATGATCTCACTTATATGTGGAATCTAGTGAAAAAATAAACTGACAAATAAAACAGAAACAAAGGCATGGACACATGGACCGAACTGACAGCTGTCAGAGAAGAGGGGGACAGGGGACTGGGTGAAAGAAGGTGAAGGGATTAGCTAAAGAACATACATGCATAACCCATGGTCCCAGATAATGATGAAGGCTGGATGAAGGAGGGCAAAGAAGGAAATAAAGGGACATCTGTAATAGTGTAAACAGTAAAAATAAAGTCTAAATATATATATATATATATATATATATATATATATATATATATATATATAATCATTGTTATCTCCTGCTAGTTTCTTCTTAGAAAATCTAGACAAAAATATTTTTTAAAAATAAATAATAGGTAAAGTAGTCATATAACACTACTGTAAGAAAATATGTAATGAAGTGAGAATAGCAAAACTTCCTTATAGAAAAATAACACAGTGAAAAAAAAAACTGAGAGCTATAAACAGATTAACCTAATATTCCAACATTAACATAAACTTATTAAGGATTCAACCACAACTGTTATGAAAAGCAATAAGAAAATAGACTTAAAATAATTAGTGAATAGTTAATGATAAAGAAGGCATGAATGAAAGATAAAACTTATGGTATGTTGCATTTTTGCAGAAGAAAACCAAAGCCATGGAACACAAATGCACTAAAATATATTCAAGTATAGTTATTGTATTTATAAGGAAATAATCTGTTAAGTTTCAAGGTGAAAAAGTTTATGTCACTTAAGAGAAAGGAAATCAAGTAGACAGATTAAGAATGAAGGTCCAGATAATCATTTTGGCTGCAATATTTATCACCAGACAACAGTAGATCAACACTTACAATAAGACTCAAGGGAAGAAAATGCAAAGATCTTATAGCCAACAAAGTTGTCTTCCAACTGTAAAGGCTATGGACAAAACTGTGTTGTAAAACAGCAGCATATATTTTTTACATGAATTCTTCTTGAGGAAAAGCTACCATCAACTAGGGAGTGATTATAAAAACCCTGGCAAAGGACTAGGAGTGAGAATTTAATGTATTCAACTAAAAATCAAATTAATAAAAACCAAGGCAGGAATAAGAATAATAGGATAGGATATAGGAATTATATATTCTGATAATGTCAGAATAAGTCAGTGAAAAAATTAACATGTGAGTTAATTTAGATATTGATATATTCTTCTTTATTGCCTCATTGCAGGAGCTTATAGTCAAATGACATCTTGTAAAGTGGCCAATTCAGTGAAGCAGTATACAGATTTCATTCAAAGATAAACACAAAGAAGATAATATTATTGATTAAAATTTTTGGAGGGTAGGGAGGGAATGAGAGAGGAAGAGGATGCAAAATTATTATTCTTTTCTCACAATGAGTAATTAGAAAAAGGAGGTCTACATATTTTATACAAAACTTTTATTATGAAGGTAAACACTTAAAAAGCTTTCTAAAATATCAGAAGATCTACCATAAAAGCAAAGCAAAGTACTAAACAAAGTAAAATATATATACACACACATATACATAGTCATAAATATATGAGGTCTGTCTGGAAAAGTATGACCATTGTTAATACAATGAGAATGGCTTGTGCAAGACCGATGTGACCTGGTAGCCAAGGAGAGTGGACTGGAGTGCACATGTATGAACAATGATGACTTCACTGTTCTAGTCAGTGGGGGTGGTAGATGCTGTTGAGTGAACATGTGTACTGTGTGGCCCTCACATTCAAAATGACGGAGCAAGTAGAACAACAAACCTGCACCAAAATTTGTATTAAGGTTGAACATTCCTCTGCGGAAACTATTTGGACAATGCAGAAGGTTGCTGCTATGGGCAACTGGTGACCTGAAGCTTCACCACAACAATATGCCTGCTAATGCATCAGGTCTCAGGCAGAGTTTTTTGGCAAAACGTCAAATCACCCAGGTGACTCAGCTCCTTTTCAGCCTGGAGATAGCACCCTGTGACTTCTGGCTTTTCCCAAAACTAAAATCACTTTTGAAAAAGAAGAGATTTCAGACCATTAATGAGGTTCAGGAAAATACAACAGGGCAGAGGATGGTGATTAGGGGAACTGTGTGAGGTCCCAAGATGCCTACTTTGAAGAGGATTGAGGCATCATTATCCGATGCAATGTTTCTTGCATCGTGTATCTTCTTCAATAAATGTCTCCATTTTTCATAACACATGACTGGATATCTTCTGTACAGACCTTATTTACAAAATGGGACATTAGAAGAAAAAGGAGGAAGAAGAAGGGGTGGAGAAGGAGGAAAGAATACTTTTATAAATATAATCTAATATACTTGGGTTTAGATGAATAGTAGGAAACTATTTAAACATTGCATTTACTTTTCAAGACTTATAAAGGGGACCCCACCCCAAAAAACAATGAAATTATCTTCTGGAGGGCAGGCCCCTTTTAGTACAGGCTTCCCCTGCTAAGTGAGTGCTCTAGGAACCCATCTGTTTCCGTGTACCAGCTGACGTTGTTGTGAGAGGCTGTGCTTGGCTTCAGTGAATTATTTTGAAGACTCTTGCAACATGTTTGCCCATTTCATGGTCGGTGATTTACTAGCACCCCTGCCCACATTGTACTGAATGTTCAGCAGTTTTTGACCAAAAATGGCAGGACCTTTGTGCCCCACCCTCCCTATTCACTCAATCTGGCCTTAAGCAACTTTGCTTTTTTTATTTCCTGGGATGAAAAAAAGAAACATTTCCCCCATGTGAAAAGGGTGAAACAAAAAATGGCAGAAACGCTAAAAGAGTTTTGAATTGACGAGTTCACAAACTATTTTGAGCAGAGGCAAAAATTTCTCAATGGGTGTATTGCATCAAATGTAGATTACTTTGAAAGTGAATGAAGTTTCAACATGTAAGAATACACAATTTTTATAACTAAATTCCTGGTTTTTGGGGGACCCCCTCATATAGTGAAGATTTTCTTTGTTGTAAACACTATTAAATGTATTTCCAGGCAAGTGCAGTATTTGATGCAGCATTACAGATATTACACAAATGAATACTGAGGGGTACGTATCCATTATGAGTTTGAAGAATTGTACATATTTTATCTTAATATAGTCTATCTAGAATTAATTATTTAGAAAGTACTTTATCATTATCATAAAGCATTAGAGTTACTGATTTTGGGAAGGAGCAAGGAAAGCAATCAGTTGTAAAGGATTATTAACAAAAGAGTGAGTGGTGTGAAAGTATATTTTTATTTTAATTATTTTAACATAGCCAATTACAGAGTCTATAATCTTTTCAGTGGTTTAAAAGACACTAATATATAAGTTGCTCTATAAAGGCAAGGTTTTGGTTTCCTTGGTTGTTTCTTATTTTTGTTTTTGTTTTGTTTTATACTTTACTGATTTATTCATAGCACCTAACATATTACCTGATAATATGGTAGGTACTCATTAATAGCTGCTGAATGAAAGAATGTTTTGTTGGAGAACCACATGGATAGACTTATACTACTTCTTGTTTCCAAAACAAAAGGGAAAGAAAATATCTAAATAAAAACTTCATTTATCCTGGTTGGTGGCTCAGTGGATGGGTGCCAGCCTGAGAACCCAAAAGTCATTGGTTCGATTTCCAGCCAGGGAGCATAACCAGGTTGCAAGCCAGGTCCGTGGCTGGAGCAGGTGAAAGGCAACCATACATTGACATTTCTCTCCCTCTCTGCTTCTCTCCTTTCCCTTCCCTCTGTAAATAATACATAAAAAATCTTAAGAAAAAATACTTTCATTTATTCCTAGTATTTTTTCCATCAAATGAGAACACAGGCAGTTGTAAAATCAACATAAGTATTTCACAAAAATAATACAACTAACCATAATACATGAAAAATTATAGTGTTTGTTTATACACATGGTTAAAAAATAACACTCTAATGAGTAATATTTGTTAGGTTTGGGGGTCAGCAGAGATAGAGAAGGCCAGCAGCCAGATGCTGAACAAGATGGTTTATTGTGTATGTGACACGGTGGGCAGGGGTCAGGGCAGCCACCAGCAGCGAGGGTCAGGGCGGTGAGTTTAAGGAGTTCTGAGACTTGGAATACATAAGCAGCACAGGATAGGCTATGTTGCCCCCTTGTACAGCCAGCAGGTTGGCAGCTGGACAGTTGCCATCTCCTGATAGTCACCTGAGTCTAGGACAGCTAGGGTCAGGGGGAGCAGGAGGTGATTCTGAGAAAGAGGAGTTGCTAAATTCCTGTCTGCAGATCAGGATACCTTTGGGGGACAAAGGCAGTTGCTGGCGCCAGGGATAGCAGATTTATTGGGGGTCAGGAGTCCCCGAAACCAGTTACTGTGGGGGCTGCCAAACCAGGCCTGGAGTCCCAGAACCAGGCCTTATGCCGAAGAATATTCACCTAAAAGAATGGAGAAAATAGTAAAAAATTGGAGATATATCCATATTTTCTCATATTCTTAAGGCTTTTGATATGTGTTGCTTAGTTGCCTATTTATCTGCTTCTGAGAGGGAGAGGGTCTGCCTCACCAAATGCATTCCCTGGATAACTGTAAATTGTACAGTTTTTAAAAATGATTTTCTGCCAATCTGGGTAAGTAAATGGTATCTGGCCATTTAAAGATTTTACTCCTTAAATCTAATTATTGGTCATTTGTATTTCTTTCTTTGGGAATTTCTAGTCATAACTGATTTTTTCCTTTTTCTCTGTTGATATGTTTTCCAACAGTCATTTTATCTCTTTGTATCTTAAGGTTATTAATCCTTTTCTGTCATTATAATTTGAAAAATTATATTCTCTTACATTTCTTCTTAGTCTTTTGCTTATAATTTTTGACATGCAGAGTTCTTACATTTTTATTTTCTATAAAAGCCAATCTATCTGTTTGTGGGCTTTCTCACACCAAAACATCAAATATATTTTCTAGTTAAAATTAAATATTTAAATCATATCTTGTTTTAATATGTAGCATGAGATAATCGTAGCTGTAAGTTTATTAATAGTCAATATCTCCATCATCATGAACCAAACTGATCCTTTATCTGCAGATGTCAAAGGCTAAATACAAGTATTTCCTTTAACTTGGGTTTCTTTGGGCATTAATGAGTGTTCCTTTGATCCATTTTGTTGAGACTGTGTAGCCTAATCAACTCCATTTTTTAACTTGATATTTTTCTGATTTACAGATAAAAATATCCTATTGTCATTTGTTAAATAAATGGTTATTCAATTCAATAGTTAAAAATTAAAGCGATTTAAAAGGTATACATTTAGAATTCTCACCTGTCCATCTTGTGACAATCACACTTCTATTATTTTGATGTTTCTTCATACAATTGAAACAAACAGGAATATGTACTTATATTTCTTTCTTTCTTCAAAAAAGTGAGCGTACTACAGAGAGTGTTCCTCGAGTAATTTAACAGCACCAAGCAGGATGGAGAATGGTAGAAAATAAATCTTGAGTGAGCAAGTAAGGAATATGCAAGATATCACAGAAGCTCAGGTAAGGCCCTGAATTTCATGCATATATACCAATGTGGTTCCTTTGAGTCCACAGACCAATGACACTGTCTCTCCACAAACATACAGTGATAGATCAAACGCAAGGCAACTATCTTCAGAAAGGCAAAAATGGACAAATCCATGAGACACTGGTCCATAGAAATTCTGAAATTCCTACTATGCCTAAGTGAAATTGGTCCATCCTGGAGAGCTTTGTTTGCTAGACATTATATAAAATAAACAGCCCAACCATTTAGAGTCTCTGTGTAGTAACATTAGGCTTTTTTATTGTTGTATAAGTGGCTGGCATTACATTTTGATTTCTGAGGCATCTATATTAAAAACATCCATCTTGAATAAATGTCTTGCCAGCTGTGTAACAGGACTTCTAGCAATACAACCAGATAAGAAATTAGGTCACCAGTGAGGAAGGTGTACCCAGGATTTCCCTGAATTAAATCTTGAGTCTGCTTTTTGAGGGGCCCTACCTCTCAGTCTATTTTCATTGGTCCCTGGCTCCACCCTGTGGAAGGTTCTTCCTATTCCATTACCCTTTCTGGAACATCTCATGGAGACATTGGGCATCAAGCCTTCTTTGGGGGCTGCTGAGATTTGTCAGCCTTTTCTGGAATTAAAAATCAAATATTTTAAAATCTGAAATAGCTGCATGCTTCTAGACTAGACATAACCTTTCACTGGCAATATAAACTTGATTCAATTTTATTTGGTTTATTTTTATTTATAGTCTCATTTATTGGATTTAACTTTATTTCATTTTATTTTATTTTGTGGTAAGAATTCCTAACAGGAGATCTACCCTTTTAAGAAAGTTTTAAAAACACTATACCATCTCATACACTGTAGGTACAATGGTGTACCGCATACATCTAGAACTTGTTCATCTTATGTAACCAAAACTTAATAACTATTAAACGTCAACTCCGAATTGTATCCTGCTCCCAGTCCCTGGCAACCATCATTTTATCCTCTGCTTCTGAGTTTTACTATTTTAGTCATCTCATAAAACTGGAATCATGCAGTATTTTCCTTCTGTTACTAGCTTATTTCACTGAGCATAAGGTCATCCATGTTGTTGAATATTGAAAGATTTATTCCTTTTATGTCTGAATACTATTACAGTGTATGCATATATCAATTATTTATTCTTCCATCTATCAGCAGGTAGTTATGTTGCTCTTCTATTTGCACTATGAATAGTGCTGCAGTGAACATAGGAGGGCACATGTCTCTACAAGATCCTATTTTCAGAGCCCTGGCTGGTGGCTAAATGGATAGACGCCAGCCTGTGAACCCAAAGGTTGCGGGTTCAATTCCCTAGCCAGGGCACATAACCAGGTTGCAAGCCAGATCTTCAGCCAGGGCCTTAGCTGGAGGCAAGTGAAAGGCAATCATACATTGATGTTTCTCTCCCTCTCTGCCTCCCTCCTTCCCCTCTCTCTAAAAATAATAAAATCTTTAAAAAATAAAAAAAATCCTGTTTTCAATTCTTCAGGATATAGAAACAGACATGGTATTGCTGGATTAGATAATAGATTTTTATTTTTTGAGGCACCTTCATACTGTTTTTCATAATAGGGGGAGCAACTGACATTATCACTGATAGTGTACAAAGGTTGCAATGTCTCCGTGTCCTTGCAGTTTTTAAAATAAACATCCCTTATCAGATAGATGATTTTTAAATATTTTCTCCAATTCTCTAGGTAAGGTTTGCACCTTTTTAAAAAGGTTTTTATTTATTATTTTTAGAGAGAGGGGAAGGAGAGAGGCAGAGAGAGAGAGAGACATCAATGTATGGTTGCCTTTCACCTGCCTCCATCTATGGACCTGGCTGGCAACCTGGTTATGTGCCCTGGCTGGGGAATCAAACCGGGGACCTTTGGGTTCCCAGGCTGGCACCTAATCCACTGTGCCACCAGCCAGGGCTTTGCACTTTCTTAATAAGGTCTTTTGAAGCAAAAATATATTTAGTTTGATGAAATCCAACATACCTATTTGTTTTATTTTGCTTGTGTTTTTTGTTTCATGTATAAGAATAGGTCATAAATATTTATTCTTTTGATTCCTTCTAAAAGGTTCATAGTTTTAGCTCTTATATTTAGGTGTTTGATTCCCTTTGGGTTAAATTTTCCATATTGTGTGAAGGTTTAACTTGGTTTTTGTTTTGTTTTGGTTTTTGCATGTGTCTATCTAGATATCCTGATATCATTTATTGAAAAGTCCCATTGAATGGGCTTGACATCTGTATCAAAAATTAGTTGACTATAGATCATTGTTTCATTTATGGACCCTCAATTTTATTACAATGATCTATACATTTAGTCTTAGTCACTACCACACTACTTGAATACTGTAGCTTTCTATTATGATTTGAAATAAAAATAAATAAACCCCTTTCTTCTTCTGAAGTTCCCATTATGCTGCTACACTTTTTGTAGTTGTCCAACACTTGTTGGATATTCTATTTTCTTTATTTTTCAGTCTTTGTTCTCTTTGCTTTTCAGTTTTGTAGGTTTTTTATTAAGATATCCCCTAGTTTAGAGATTCTTTCCTTGCCTGTGTTCAGTCTACTAATAAGCCCATCAAGGCATTCTTCACCTCTGTTAAAGTGCTTTTTAAAAAAAAATCTTTAGAATTCCTTTTAGGTTCTTTGTTAATGTTTTTACTTTCTATATACTGCCCATGATATATATATATATATCCATTAGGGAATCTAGCATATTAATCATAGTTGTCTTACGCTGCTGATCTGATCATTTCAACATCCCTGCTATCCCTGGTTTGGATGATTAGTCCGTCTCTTCAAATCATTTTTTGTTGTTTTTAGCCTTTGGATATGTCTTGTGATTTTTTTTTTTGGTGGGGGGGACACTAAATATGATGTAGCAGGTAAAAGAACTGCCATGAATAGGCCTTTAGTAATGTGGTGGTGTGAGGGGACGTGGAAAGACAGTCATTTCATTGCCCTGTGACTAGGTCTCAGTCTTTAGTGATCCCACACCTCTGGATTGTGAACTTCAGCGTTTTCAGTTTCATTCTCCCTGGTTAGGTGGAATAGGATGGCTAAAGTGGGCTGGAGTTTGCTACTACCTTCCTCAAGTAAGTTAGGTCCTGACAGCACCCAGCAACTTAAGCTGCGTTTCCCCTCAGGGCAGGGTTTGTGAAGGAGACCAGAGAGCTCTGGCCTTGTTTCAAAATGTTTCTATTTGCCCTCTCTCTGCTGGAAGACACAGGGGATTTTTCTCTAATATTTACTGTGGGAATCTTGATGGGGATCCTGAAAGTAAATCTAACAATAATGCAGGAACCCCACTATGACCAGGATCCCCTTGGACTTTTTAACACTCAAGAGTTGTCCACACTGAGCCTTCAGTGATTTGTCAATTACAGTTCCAGTCTTTTGACCCCAGCACTCTTTCCACAGGGTTTTTGTTTCTGCATGTCTGCTTCAGATCAGGTGCAACTCTCTGTATTTATTTGTGTCTGTCTCTCCAATCTTGGGGGCTGTGGTTTGCCGCATGCCATCCCCTCTCTCATCGATCTGAGAAGAGTTGTTGATTTTTCACTCTGCTCAGCCTTTTTTTAAAGCCTGTTGTTAGGACAGGATGCTGACATCCAAGTTCCTTACATGCAGAAGTGGAAACATCAAATCCAGATTTCTTTTTGAAGTGATGAAAATGCTCTAAAATTGTGGTGATGGTTGTACATAACTCTGAATAGAATAAAGCCATGAATTGTCCATTTTGAAGGGGTGAGTTGTTGGTGTTGGTATGTGAAGTATAGCTCAATAAAGTTGTTAAAAAGCACATAGACTCTAACTGAGAAAAAGTGTCTTGCATGCTTGTGTTCTTGCACAATGTTGTACCAGTCTGCCTAGAGTGTATGTACAAATTTATGATGCACTGTGATTTATGAGCCTGCATTTCTTTTAACTTCAGTAACTGGCCAGGCAGGCAGACACTGTCTACTTACATGTGGACCCCCAGTAATAACCCTGAAATTTTAGACTCAGGTGACTTCACTGGTAGACAATACTGGTAGACAATACTTCATGTATGATTCCTCATCTTGTTACTGGAGAAATTAACCATGTCCTGTGCTATTCTTACATCCAGCTTCTTCCAGACATTTCCCCATGCATGATTTTCCTTTGATAAGTTTGTTTTTCATTCATTTTCTGTAATTAATCACAATTATGAGTGTGACTTCTGAGCCTTGTGGGTGTTCTAGCAAATTTCTAGCAAATTACCAAACCTGGTGATGGCTTTGGGAAGCCTGGGCACAGCTGTTCAGGTGAAGTCTTATGTAGAGATCATCAACTCTCTTGATTCTAATCTGGAACATCGGTGCCCAGAGTCTGTAAATGTATACAAAGGGTGTGTGCGTGGAAGTCATACCTACGTTTAACTCTTCCTGAATGCAACACAGAGGCTAACAATGTTCTATGGTCACAAACTGCAGGACAGGGCACCTTGGCAACTATAGAGTGGAGCATAGCCTCTTTGGTGAGTGATGTTTCCAAAAAGAGTAAGTGCTTTTGTAATTTAAGAAGAGAATCCTAGACAAAAATAAATAAATAAACAGGTTGTAATAATCAGAAAGCAAAACAAGATTTGAGTAGAATCTTAACATAGGAAGTTAAATTGATCATGACAAGCTTGCAGCTTTTTATACAACCTGACATGAGGGCAAAGGTTTATGCATGGTATCTTTATTTTTTTTTATAAAACTTCCTTAGAAATACAAAATGCTAGATGTGGTTGAAAGCTTAAGTAGGAAGAGAAACTGAAAAAAGGTGAAAAGACATATTTGAGTTTTATAAATTCACTGAAACCAAACAGGAAATATTTAAAATGTAGATTCATCAAGTGTTTTAATAAGTGGAACTAAAATTATTAAGTTGAAAACATTCATGTTATTTGTAGTATGCTATTACAGGTAGGAATTTGAAAAGATCTCTAGTCTTTCAAAATCAACAGGCCTTTTAAAAAAGAACAATTAATAAATATAAAAATGTTTGCATTCTTTTTAGATAGTACATATAAAATTCTGGACCCTGAGGTACTTTAGCTGTCCAATTCTCATTCACTAACTTCATCACATTAAACCCAGTTAAAAACACAGTATGTTTTCAGAGGAGGCTGCTTTTACTTAATATTGTCTTCTCTAGCTCAGAATTTCCTAAACACATTGCCTCTAAAGAATGGTACCAATAAACAATATTTTAATTAAAATCTATTAATAATTTATCTCAATCAATTTACTATTTCAGTTTAATGAGATCCTCAAGATTCTCTAAAGATACTTAATAAGAAATCAGGGGTATGATGTTAACAAAGACATTTTGTAATAGAAGTGTATTAATATGGAATAATTGTGAAAGAAAAGAGAGACAGTAACTAAAGAGCATATTTGAACACTAATAAAGAAACAAGGGAAATACACATAATGTCATGGAAGGAGGAAGAGAGAAAGCACTTAAACACTTTTAAAAAGTGCACATAATATAGAAGAACAGACAATATAGCAAGAAGAAGTAATTAAATAAATATATATACATTTGTGTAAATATAAAATTATATATATTTCATATACAGTAAGTGTGTGTATGTGTGAGTGTGTGTGTGTGAGAGAGAGAGAGAGAGAGAGAGACTATGGTTAACTCTAAAGCAAAAAAGGTAGTTGTTAAGAAAGACCAGAGCCCTGGCTGGTGTGGCTCAGTGGGTTGGGCATACCCTGCGAACAGAAAGGTCACAGGTTAGAGTCCCAGTCAGGACACGCCAAGGTTGTCCCAGGTTAAGGGTGTCTGAGAGGCAACTGGTTAAGATCAATGTTTTTCTTGCACATTGATATGTCTCTCCCTCTTTTCCTCCCTTCCCCTCTCTCTAAAACTAAATAGATAAATAAAAACTTTTTTTAAAAAAGAACATAAATCAGTATAATAAACAGAGTTGGTTTTTATCACAGAAACAGGTTGTCAACCAGGTAGAAGCCAATCTTCCAGCAGCATAAACAATATAGAAATAGAAAGGAAATAAATAAGATATAAAATTATACATTATATAATTTATATATAGTTTGTGTATTATAAATATATGTACATATTTACATATGTATATACATATAAACTACATAACTATATATAAAGATATACACATAGTTTTCTGGGGTGAGAGAGACTGGTTAACTCTAAAGCAAAAAAAAAAGAATTTAAAAAAGAATATGCATCAATTGTAGCAAATAAAGTTGGTTCTTATCACAGCTAAAGGAAACAGGAAGAAAAATAATTTAAATTTAGGTTAGTTTAATAAAATGCTGAGTAAGAATGTAAAAAAATGGCTGAAAATTGTTACAATGTCTTAAATGCTATTTTAAAGAAATGATACAATTATACAGGTCTTTAATTTCGAGGAGAGTAATTGGAAAAATAAAAGCTGAAGAAATTTCTGATAAAACAAATTGCAAATTGGAAAACTCTTTAGAAAGCCATTTGCTGTGAAATGTTACAACTTTGAAATGAGCATAATGATCATTAAAGATTAACAATTTAAAGAAACTCATTTTTTTCCTAATCCAGAGCTTACAACAAGAAGTAAAATGAAACCTATATGGAAATAAATGTTAATACAAATTTAGGAACTTTAAGAAGAAAATGTTGTAAAATAAATGTAACTTTCAGCAAAAACAGTTCATATGTTTTAAAGTTATCATTTTAATAAAGTGACTTTTCCCATTTGGGGTGTGGTGTGTGCGCCGGGTGGGAGTTGGAGAACACATGTGCTTAAAGAATGTGTAGTGCAAGTTCTGATGTATTCTATGTATTCTTTCAAGCTGAGCTTAACTTAATTAAGGTTAATTTTATTTGTACATAAACAACATGTATTTTAAATCACAAAATACAAGTGAATTCATTCCTACTCATTCCAAGTAAACCAAAACTCAAATAAAACTCAAATAAACCAAACTCACAATTTCTGACTAACGTGCTATCTATCTATGCTGTAAATATCTAGATTTACTTACCATTAATGATGCAGTACTTTTCTGTGTGCTGCATTTGGTGGAGATTGTCTGGGTGTACTCACTGTTAAACTATTCATTCAATTCCAAAACTGAAAACAAAAGTCAACACATAATTTTACAGTTTTGTTTAGTGTTTTATAAATTTAAGGTGTTACACATCAATTATATATACATAATAAAGATCTCTTTAATGTAAGATTGAAACTTTTCCTTTTCAGAGATGTCTATATGACAAAATCATGAAAATAAGACTTTGGCTTGCAGTTATGGAAAATAATTGTAATTAAAGATGCTTTGGTGAATACATTAAATATTAGTTTTAACTAAGACATCATACAAAGTTATAGTTAGATAAAAATTTAGAAAACTCCATCTGAATGATAAAGTGTTGGTTTTCTGGGTTTTTTTTTTTTTTTTTTTCCTATTTTAATATATCATGTACTAACCTAATTTGCAAAACACCACTCACATTTTAAAAGCTGCTACAGTGTTGCCATCTGATATAATCACTATAATGGCTGTTATAAAATTCCCTTTTTGATATGGTTTGGAAGGATATTCAAACACACACACACATACACACTTTATTATATCATCTTGCACAAAATTTATTGTTATAAAATTCAATCTAATGAAAATAATTTGCTGTGGTCATTACATCCCCATTTCTGTCAAGTAGTTGAACTGCCCAACACAGTAGCCCTAAGAACATCATTCCTTTTCTGGTAGAATTCCTCCACCTCAAACCCCCAACATACGGAAGACATTGATTACATTTTTCTAACATGGTGATAAATTCAGGAGAGGAGATAGTAGTGGCAGGTGAAGATGATGCAATACTAGAAAAATGCCTTTCACACATTCTTTCTTTGAAAACACCATTCTAATATTCAACACTATCAATTTTCTTAAATAAAAGGCCCTGGCTGGTAGCACAGTGGATAAGGTGCCAGCCAGAGAACCCAAAGGTCGCTGGTTCGATTCTCCAGCCAGGGCACATAACCAGGTTGCAAGCCAGATCTTCAGCCAGGTCTGTGGCTGGAGGCAGGTGGAAGGCAACCATACATTGACTCTTCTCTCCCTCTCTACCTCTCTCCCATCCTCTCTCTGGAAATGATAAATTTTAAAAATCTTAAAAAAGAAGAAAGAAAAATGCCTTTCACACATGCTTTCTTTGAAAACACCATTCTAATATTCAACACTATCAATTTTCTTAAATAAAAGGAGATATATAAATAGAGAAGAAAAGTTTATGTTGATAATACTAAGATGGTCCTCAGTCTCCTTCCTCTCCCACCACTCATTGTGATCTCTTAAGAAAAGGTTTAAAATAATAAGTGGAGGGGGGGTTAGGGGTAGAGGGATTAAGGATAAAGGACTCATGGACATGGACAACAGTATGATTATTAGTGTAGGCAGGGGTTATAAATGGACTAAATTGTAAAAAAAATGCAATGAAAATCAAATGAATAAAATAAATAAATAAAATATTTTAAAAAATAGATAAACAGCAGCCCTGGCTGGTGGCACAGTGGATAAGCCACCGGCCTGTGAACCGAAATGTTGCTGGTTCGATTCCCAGCCAGGGCACATGACCAAGTTGCCAGCCAGGTCTCCAGCCAGGTCCATAGCTGGAGGCAGGTGAAAGGCAACCATATGTTGATGTCGAGCTTCCTCTCTCCCTCTCTGCCTCTCTCCCTTCTCCTCTCTCTAAAAAAGAATGAATAAAATATTTTTTAAAAAATAAAGAAACAGGATATTCTAGGGGAGGAAATGCAAGAAACTAACATGACTGGCACTCAACAATCCACTATATTTACTCCCCTCCACAAAAACCCTTCTATCCTCCCTGCTCAATGTATTTCCTATCCCATTGACTCATAATTCCCCCAGAACCCCTTCTTGAGCCCCAGCTCCTCCTCCCTGTGCTGAGGCACTGCTGCACCCACCCCAGAGGCATTTATAAGAGAAGCGGAATCTGGCGCAGGTGTTATGAACAGTTAGTTGCTGGAACCCTGAGGCAACCTCACTGGAAAGTTAGAGCTACAGTACGGAAAAATGGATATTATAGTATCCGAAGCACTTTACGATGCATTACATTTTTCCTATTCTTTTTAAAATTTAATTTTTATTGTATTTTTCCATTACCATTTAGTCCCCATATACCTGCCTGCCCCCAGCAATCTCCACACTGTTGTCCATGCCCATGAGTCCTTTCTCCTTTTGGCTCAATCCCTCCTCCACCCCCTTCACTGCCCCCACCACTAGCTGCCGTCCTGCTCTCCGTCTCAGAGTTTGTCTCCATTTTTCTCGTTAGGTCAGTTTATTCATGAGATTCCACATATGAGTGAAATCATATGGTATTTGTTTTTCTCTGACTGGCTTATCTCACTTAGCATAATATTCTCTGGGTCCATCCACACTGTCACGTAGAGTAAAAATTTCTTCTTCTTGTATGCCCGAGTAGTATTCCATTATGTAAATATCCTATCATTGTTTTATCCATTACTTTTAAATAAGATCGTCATACGTGACAGTTTTCCTGGTCCTGTTGTGCTTCAGGCACTGTCTTGTTTTTAACTTAAAATGGTTACAATGGACTAACTAGAAAGCTAATTAACCATTACATAAGACATGTTAGGGGGGGTTGTTGACATTTCAGAAAAATATTTTTTGTTCTTTGTTTTTAATATAATTTGCTTCTACTATACTCTAAATGTTCCCTTGCAGTTAGTAGATTTCAGTCCCTGTAACACACCTGGCATTTTCCATCCATGTACTCCCTCCACCCCAGTGGGATTTAGAGAGGAAAAATGAGACATATTTAACTGTCTCGAAGTTTATTTGTTTGTTTGTTTGTTTGTTTTTCATTTTAAATAGAGATGCCTTCAGGGTCCTGCTTCTTCTCACTATGCTAAGTAGAGCCAATCATATCCTTCTCTATACACTCACACACTCATATACGAGGTCCTTCCCGAAAGTATCGGCCATGCAAACTGTTGTAATTATATTGACACTGGCTTGATACTTTCGGGATAGACCTCCCGTGAACTAACACATACACAAGCCTAACCAAGCTACCACCTTCAACTTGTTACCAGACAGGGAGCCCGACCCTGGGTGGCCTAGGGCCAGCCAGGAGTGTGTGGGTTCTTGACTTCCTGGGGGAAGGACTTCACAACACAAGTCCAAGTGACAATGAGGGTGCATTCATTTAAGCTGGGAACAGTGAAACAAGGAAGAGCTTAGCACAGAAGAAGCAACAGCAGAGCCTAGGCTGGGCTGCCTTAGCTCACTGGGAAGTCAGAGAAAAGGGGGCCTTGGAGACAGGTTCAGGGGGTCAAACTGGGACAAGATGCCACTGTTCATTGTCTTAGAGTTTAGGAGACGTGTGCTGTGGGGAAAGAAGTGGGGAAAGAATTGGAGGAAGAAGAGGGGAAAGGCAATGGTGCAGGCTGCTCCCTATAGAGAGAACATGTGCTCATTTTTTTCCCTTGAGGGCTTTTCATTCTTTCCTGCAGGAGGGAATCTTAGGGGAGGTCTCAGGGGAGGGTTTCTGCAGAATATTCGTCAGTTCTCCAGGTGTGCCCTTTTAGGGTCACAGTCTCCTCTGATTGGTCAGTGACAGGGCAGGGTCATTAGTCACTGCAGTTGGTCCTGGCCTCAGCCACCTGGTTTTACTGGTTTACTGGACCTGAAGTTGAAATATAGCTTAGGCCTAGCGGTAGCTTAAAAATTAATTAATTCATTAATTCATTAAAAATAAAATAAGGAAATAAAAATAGGTAGAATAGTTTAGAATCACCAATGTCACCCCAATTCATTCAATTTAAGAGAGAAAAATAGCCCTGGCTGGATTGAGCACCAGCCTGCGAACCCAAATGTCTCTGGTTCAATTCCCAGCCAGGGCACATAGCCAGGTTGCAAGCCAGGTCTTGCCTCTCTGCCTCTCTCCCTTCCCCTCTCTCTAAAAATAAATAAGGTCTTTTAAAAAATAAAAATAAAGGGAAAAAAAGAAAAATATAGTTTAGAATCAAGCTGAAAGAGAATGGTGATACACCTTGCATCCCTCAAAGACCCCAAGGTAGGTTCAGCAATAAGAAACACTAAGATACGAAACAAAAGGTGGAAATTTAAGGAAAGGCATGGAGAACAAGGGGCAGATTTGACGGAGTTCCTTCATGTGGCTTTGGGCCTCATGCTCTAGGGCATTTTGACTTTAGTGTGAACCAGGCCCTATATCAGGGCCAGAGGGCATGTGCGGTGGGCTGAGCTAGAGGCTTTGGCATTCAGGCTGCATTAGCAGATGCCAGCTGGGAGGGAAGGATGAGCAACAAGTGCATGAGCTCCATGGTCCTCAGCAAAAGCATGGGTGGTCTTGACCAAATCGGGGAGACTCTAGGATGCAGTCTGCTGCAGCTTGATCTTGAACTACATTTTGAGTATATATGCTGGCAGCCAGGGCGTTAGCAGATGTCTTGGCAGATGCAGGCAAATCACAGAAGCCTTAATAAGCAGGCATAGCTGAAGCAAATATACAATTATAGGGAAAAGAATGTCTTCACAGAATGTGGGGAAAATGGAGTCAGTCAGGCTCCCTCACCTGGACATCCAGATGGAAATGATTCAGCACATGCTTATAAATGGAATCAGTCAAGCTCCCTCACCTGGACATCCAGGTGGGAATGATTCAGCAAATATTAAACAATGGGTGAAGTCCTGTGTTGGCAGCTGGTTTTGTTCGCACACTGTTTGTATATAAGGATATAAGGAGTAAGAGCTTTCTGCCTGTGGGGATCCAGATGCAGTAAAGGTATGTCAGTTATCCCAATGATTCTGCTCATCTTTTTCCATCTGGCTGAATCCTGAGTGGACCTGCCTGGTCTTGAACATTTGCAAAAACAATTGGTGTAGTCAGCAAGATTTGTAGCAGCATGGGATGAAAGCCTAGGGATCCTGGAGGCCATTTAGAGGGGTGGCCTGCCACCAGCATGTGGTACCCGATGGCAAGTCCCCTTGCAGCTTGGGCTGCTCCCCAGGGCTGACCTGAGGTCAGTGGTGCTTTCAATATGGTAGAGATGGCTGGCAGGCAGTTGGGAAGTCCCTGGAGAGCTGAGCAGCTGGGCGGCCAATGGGGCCATAGTCTGGGTGTGTCTTAGAGTTCTGTGGGCTGAGAGGAAGGCAGCCCTTTGCAAGGCAACGGAGTTCCATAAGCCTGGAGAGGATGAGGATGCTTTGGAGGTTCAGATCCGCACATTAGAAGAGGACCTCAAGGCAGTGGAGTTGGGGCAGCCCCCGTCCCTGGTCATAGTGATTGGTTTGATGGACCGGTTAACCAACGAGCTGGGAACCTATCATTTTGCAGCTGATCTGGTGATTATCTTTTTCTCTATGGATATTGCCCCAGAGTCTCAGGATCAATGTGCCTTCACGTGGGAAGGCTGCCAATGGGCCTCTGTGGTGCTCCTGCACAGCCCAACTATCTGTCATGGGCGTGTAGCAGAGGACCTAGCCTAGTGGCTATGGCATCTCTCTTCCACTACATGGATGCTGTTTTGCTAACTAGTGGTTCTCCTCCAGAATTAGAGGAAGTGGTGCCACACGTGTCATCACACCTGAAAGCATGTGGCTGGGCAGTCAACAAAGCCAAGATGTGGGGGCCTGGATTATCTGTCAAGTTTTTTTGAGTTGCCTGGTCAGGTAAGACAAAAGTTATCCGTGATGCAGTGATTGACAAAATTCAGGCATACCCTACCCCCACCACAGTGAAACGGATCTGGACATTTTTGGTACTGGAGAGTTTTTGTACCTCACTTAGCAGACACTAGTAAAGGAAGGGGCACAGTGAGACTGAACCCCAATTGAGGAACAAACATTCCAGGGAGGAAAATGGGTCATTAAATGTGCTCCAGCTTTGCATACTCTAGACCCTATTAGGCCATGTGAATTAGGTGTGCGTGTGACATGGGAAGGCTTTGGATGGGGCTGGTGGCAGCATTTGGGACAGCTACAGCAACCCTTAGGGTTTTGGTCCCAGTTATGGAAAGGAGCCAAGGTTCCATACTCCTTAACTGAGAAGCAGCTAGCGGCAGTGTAAGCGGCTCCGTTAGCCACGGAGGTTGTCACAGGAACCGCCCCTGTGACAGTGAAGACCACTTATTCGCCTTGCAGGGTGGGTGCAAGACTGGACAGGTATGCCATGTAGTGGGACAGCCCAGATGCCCACATTAGCCAAATGAGTGAGTGGCTTATCTGCAGCAGAGAAGCACTCTCCACTGGCCCTCTGCAGGCTGAGTTGTAGGAGGTGTTGGGTCCTGTGACCTATGTAGCTGAGGTCACTGCTCCTGCCACAGTAGAAGAAATGGAACCAAGCCCTTTCCGTGAAGAAAAGGCACCCATCCCTGCTGATGCATGGTACATGGGTTGAGCAGAGGCCAGCCCACCATGTGGACGGCTGTGGCAGTCCAGCCAGAGGCCAACACCATATGGTTTGATTCCTGTGTTTGTCAGAGTAGCCAGTCAGTGGAACTAGGGGCCATGTGGCTTGTGGCTGCAAATGAAGCCCCGCCCTTAACAATCTTCAGGGGCAGCTGGGTGGTGTCCTGGGGGCTAATGTTGTGGATCTCTACATGGCATGCTACTCAATGGATGGTTATGCATAGGCCATGGTGGGGACAGGTTCTGTGGCAAGACTTATGGGAGTTGGGCCACCAGAAGCCAATGACTATGTATCATGTGACAGGGCATGCGCAGCTAGCCTCCTTGGGAACGATGAGGCAGAAATGCTGGCCAAAGTGAGATGGCTGGAAACGGTGTCTGTACGCCCATCTGGGAAAGAAGTGGCCCTCTGGTTGCACTGTTGTCTCTTGCATGCTGGGCAAAAGACCCTGTGTTCGACTATGAAAGCTTGGGGACTGCCCGTTACCTTAGCACAGGTCCAGAAGGCTTGTGAAACTTGTACTGTCTCCTCACGAGAGCATACCCTAAGGCTGGCAGGAACTACAGAGCGGGTGATGCAGGGACAAGTTGCAGGTTGATGTGATTGGCCCCTTGCCTAATTTAGAAGTGTGCAAGTATGCCATACCATGTGTGGATTCAGCCATGGGTCTGTTGGCTGCAACCCTGCACATCACCCAGATCAGCAAGCAATAATACTCCTTGCGCTAGAGCATTTATGCGCCACCTATGGGCTACCCTTGCTCATTGACACTGATCAGGGAACTCAATTTCACCCGAACCCTGGTGCAACAGTGGGTCCGAGCCAGCAGGTAGACTGGAAATTTCATGTAGCTTATCATCCCTAAGCTGCTGGGGTGATCAAGCAATACAATGGCTATTGAAGCAGGGTCTGCAAGCTACAGCGACTGCTGCTCCTACCCTGAAAGCCTGGCTAAACACCTGCGGACTGTCCTCCAGACTCTGAATGAGAAGAGTGGGAGGGGACGTCCTACTCAGTGGAGGCACTGCTTCACCGGAATGCTGCTTCTTTCTAGCTGCAAGTGCAGACCAAAGATGCCCCATTGAAGCTCAGCATAGGCAGACAGGGAAACATCCTGCTGCCTTTGCTTGAGGGCGTAGAACAAGGACAAACAGCTATTTAGACATGGCCTTGGGAAATAAAGGCCCCACACATGCATTGGTTGGTCCTTATTGCCTCATGGGGACAGGGATAGGAAAGAACTTGTGGATAGTGCCCTGTGAAATTGGGACATGGCCCCCGTGTTGCGGGTGATATGCCCCTGGGCTAGCGGATCATGACACAATCCTCCATAGTTTTTTTGTAATTTCTCTATGGTCTATCATGAGTTCTCCTTTCTTACTGCAAGTAGATGCAGATCGTCCTGTTGAAGCCTAAATGGTAAGGTATTCTCTGTTGCCAGCCACTGCTCTGTCAACTGACCAGAAAGTCACATGCATGCTACCTGAAGGACGGGAATTGCTCTTACTGGTTCCAGTAACTACTTTATCTTTTCGCCCCTAGGGTGCAAACCAACACCTTAGTTGAATAGGTGCATCCCTATGCCTCAGTAGCTAACCAGCTGGCATGTTGGATCTGCATTGAGATTCCGCATAGCGCATCTGCCGGACTCCTATGGTGCATATTTCCAGCCACTGCAACCAACTTGACCTCGTGGAACAGCGCACATGACCTATGGAATGCAACCAGGACTGGCATCTGTGATGGAGCAGAGCAGCGGTGTAGCTGATCCCGACTGTTGATGGGCTATGCCATTGGGACAGTGTGGATGGCTTGCAACTGAGGCTGCAAAGCTGGCTGGATCAGCTCTCCTTTGTATTGAGACTCTTAAAGGGGAAGCCCAGGTGGGGTATGTGCCTTAGTTGGGGCTGAATGCTGTATCTATATTCCGAATGTTCACCATAACATGAGCCAAGCTTTGCAGATCCTAGCCTCTGAGGCATATGCTATTGAGCACCTAACCAGCGACCCACTGCAAAAGTAGTGGGCTCCTTACCCTCTGAGTGGCGATGGGACCTTGCTGTGTTGGAAGGCAGAGCTTGTCTGCTAATTGCCTGCTGCTGCAGCATGTATTGCTGTTGTGGTTTATGGGTGCAGGGCTCAGCCCTCCCTGCCAAGGGACCATCAAGGAAGATGGACCTTGCATAGATTGTAGGTGAGGAGCCCTGTACCAGGTGGAATGTGGGGAAAATGGAGTCAGTCCGGCTCCCTCACCTAGACATCCAGGTGGAAATGATCCAGCAAATATTAACAATGAATGGCATTCTACATTGGCATGCAACCAGCTTTGTTTGCACAGTATATAAGGAGTAAGAGCTTTCCGCTTCGGGGAGATCACCCCAGCAGGTGCAATAAAAGCACATCAGGTATCCCAAGGGTTCTGCACATTTTTCCATCTGTCTGAATCCTGAGTGGACCTACCTGGTCTCAAACATTTGCAAAACACAGGCCATTTAGGTAGTCACTAGTTACAGAACAGTATTTCTACTTTAAAACTATGCATCAGCTGTGTTCTACATGTACTGGCAGTGCTAAGGGGTTCTAGCTTTATCAGTTCCAGGCCAAGGAAGGTAGCACTAAGTAGACTCCCCCATTTCAATTTAGTCTTCTAGAATAAAAGACTAAAATGAGATAGTGGAAAACAACTAAAAAGGCCAAATAAGAAAATACCAGACATTTATTCCACTACTGTAGGAAATATAGCAATAATGAAATGCTATTTAAAGTTTTAAATATTAAAACAAGGAAAGACTCTGCCTCCCATGTTTCATTAGCACTCTATGGGCTCTGCTTCAGAAACATCAACAGCAGCTTCATATGCAGATGCTGCATTTTTGGCTGAATCCAAAGCAATCCCACTTCTGGGAATATATCCAAAGGAACCCAAACACATACAAAGTAACACAGCACCCCTATGTTCATTACAACATTATTTAAAATTGCCAAGATGTGAAACCAGCCTAAGTGTCCATCAATAGATAAGTAGATAAAAAAACTATGGAATACTACTTGGCCATAAAAAAGAAATTTTATACTTTGGGCGGCATGAATGGACCTGAAGAACATTATGCTAAGTGAAATAAGTCAATCAGAGAAAGAAATGTACCATATAATTTCACTCATATGTGGACTCTAATGAAGGAGCTGAACTAAGAAGGAAAATGGGGACAGACTCCTAGATGGAGAGCAGATGACAGCGGGATGGGGGAGGTGTGGGTGGAGAGACTGAGCAAATAGAAAAAAGGATTCATGGACATGGACAACCATGTGGTGACTGCTGGGGGCAGAAAGGTAAAGGGGACTAAATGGTCATGGAAAACTTACAATAAATATTGTACTTAAATATATATATAGTGGTTGTGACTGGAAGCCTGGCATCGGGAAGGCAGGAGCAGAAGTGTCCAGCAGTCCTGTCCACCTTCTTCCAAAGGGAGATCCCAGAACTCTGCCAGGTTTTAGATTAGAGGTGACACAAAGTTAAAAGAACAACAATACAACCAAAACAAAACTACGGCATATTAAGGTGATGATACGGTGATGTTACTCTCTTTCCTAAGGTATTCTTCCTATGGTGGGGCCTCAATAACTATAAAAGTCTTAGCCTCTCTCTATCTCAAAGAAGATGCCATGATTATCTACCTGATGGCTCATTTTTGGAATGATAATTTTGACATAATTAGCTCATTCCTTTTTATTTTGGAAGTGAAATGCTCACTGAGAAAAGACATTCTACTTTGTTAAGGATTTTGTTTTATGGGCCGTAAGTCTAATCGAGGCTGACTTCTCCCCTGCTTCCTGTCTCCCACCCCAAGTCCTGCTCCCACCCCAAGCTCCTGATACTGCAGTGCATTTAATGGTGTGAATAATCTGTGAAAATCATGGGTTCAATTGGCTGCTGACTAACATAAATGCTGCAGTTTATCATTTGCCAGCTATAAAGCTAATACTTTGGCTTCTAATGCCTTATTCTCCCTCTTAGAAAATGTTCAGAACCCAGGTGGTTACAAAAAGTAGATTTCATTACTTCCCTCTAAAAACACAAACTTTTACAATACAAACCATCATTAAGTTTAAGTTGCTAAAAATCCCCTATAATTCTACAGTTCCCCCTCTATGTAAAGCCAGCGAAAAAAGCAACTTTAGCTGCGGGCTGTTTCTTCCGAAACACATGGTAGCTGTGAGCAAAATTCACTCTCATTTAAATCAGTGTATCTCAGAATTCAGGGAATGGTGTGGTCAGAATTATGCAGCCATGGAAAAAATTAGTTCATATTTAAATAGACGCAAATAATCCTGCTTTTAGATACCAAGTTATACTGATTCTGATACAGTTTTTATTCATGTTAAACAAAAGAATGTGACCATTTTCATGAAGAATTGGTTAAGACTATCAAATTAGGATAGTTGGTTGAATATGTGATATGAAAATTGTTTATGTAATTATTTCAGACATAAAAGATTTTAAAATTGTTATTAAGTGATATTTTGGAAGGTCCAAAGAGGTAGTGTAAAACATATATTCTTCTCTTTTTAAGTGCTGCAAATTGGAATATGTGGTAAGAATAAAATCCCTCTAGGGTTTTTGGAATGCAGGCCAGTACTGAAAGCATGGAGCCTAGTTTATAAGTTAGAAGGATAATATGTACCATAGATATAATGCAAGCACAAGTGGGAAAATGAAAAATATAGAAACCTTGTGTGCCTAAGGAAAGGCACTGACATTTTCAAATGATATTTGATAATGCCATTTCTGTAAATATGTTTTAAGTACAGAAACCTTTTACATGAAAAACCTGTGGAAAGATTTTCTCGGGAAGTCTTTGGAGACAACTAAGAAATCTTTTTAAAATAATGCTGGTTTTCACTTTATAGAATGGATAACCAGATGTTCTAATGTATATGAGTCAAAATATCCTTTTGGTGTTCCAATACGTTCTACATTTTCCTATTTCTTTCTTATTTTCCACCAGCACTCCAGTTTTTAGTTTTAATTTTTGACATGTAGATCTAATCATGGTGCTAAATTTCTTCCCATATAGGACCTCCACATTGTGGAATCTGTGTACATGGAATAAATCATATTTTGTAATAATAATCTTATATCTCTCTTTGCTTGTATTTAATAAGGGAAAAAAAAAGCACTGAAGATACCCAAGTTCTAAAGTCAAATTGATTTGGCATTTACTATTTACCTTCATAAATAGATCAAGTTATTTAAGCTTTCTGAGTTCATGTTTTCAGTTATAAAATGGTGGTCATACTAGATATATTTTATAAGGTTGCTAAGAATTATGTGTGGTACCATAACAATATCTGACATAAAATGTATGCCAATAAACATTAGATCTTTTTCTCCTCCCCCCATAATCCTTTACTGAAAAACTACTATTTAATTAGTTACAAACTTATAGAGTTCTAGATAAGTTAGTCCTCATGATGCAGGTTACTAAGTTAGTAAATCATATAAACTTGATTATCATAAGTGGGGCATTTTTATACTGAATACTTTTAAAAAAGAATTTGTCTAAATGTATTTGTATAATCTGCATGTGCTCTACCAATTTTCAGGTGGATTTCACATAATAGAGACATATTTGGAAATGGCTAATTTTAGTTAATTTACCATTTTTGCCAAAACCATCCAGTAAGTAAACAGTACCTGATGAAACTGTAACAAAACTGCAGTGGAAATATGCCATCTTTAATATTTGGTTTTGCAAAAAGAAATGTTTTGTACCATTATTTTCTTCCTATTTTAAAATCTCTGTGACCTTAGAAACACCATGAATCTCTTTTGGTGTCATTTGTAACATAGTGAAAGATTTAATTCTGTGAAGGTTTTTGGTTAGAATAACCTGTATACTATACATTTAGCCCAAACACAGAAGAAAATTAAATAAGCATAAGAAAATATATAAGCATAACTCTAGAATTGTCTAAATCTCAAACCTTATTTCTTGCATTCTGGGTAGTGGCACCTAATGCCTCCAACCTGGGGGCTCAGTATTACCAAAACGCTTATACATACATACAGAGAGACAGACTTAATTAATTCTTTACTCTGAGCAAGAAGCAAACTAGAAATCCATATATAAAATGTAGTTGGTTCATTATCAAATTCTTGGGCTGTTGTCTTAAACTTGGAATCTTTTTCTAAGCATTGTATTCTCAAATTTCTATGTTAAGAACAGAACTCCCATAATACAACAACAATAAAATTAAAAAAAAAAAAAAAAAAAAGAACAGAACTCCCAACTTCTCTGTGGATCTCCAAGTTTGTATTTCCTCTTCTCTGATACTAGGTTTCAGAATTTTGGTCATCCTACATTCCTGTATATATAACTCCATAAACATAGTATATATCTGCCTGCCCTGCTACACCCAGTATTTTTTCCTGCAAGCAATCTCATACAAAATTGAGAGCTTGCAAGCTAGCTCTATTTCACCTACCTCTAAATTGCTGTTCAAATCCTAAAAAATAATGTTTTCTGTAGTACCAAATGGTGTAGTAGTGCAGGTCATGACTGGAATTCACATAAATTACATGTGTGTGCGTGCGTGCACGCGTTGCAAAGACTTACATAATGGAATTAAGATCACATCCAGTGTGCTACTGAATTGGGACCAGTTGTTCTGATCTTAGAAGCCTAAACTAGAATTTAAAATGACCTTTACAAATTAGAGAAGTCATCCATCAAAAACAGTATGAAATTTAATAGCAACAGTGCAGGGTGGTACATAACTAAGGATGTATGCAATAAGCACAGTAGTGACTATGCAATTCTGGGGGGGAAAATGTGGGAACTATAGGGGACGAAAGCCAGAAATTAATCAGCATTAATCTGTTGTTAATTTTCAAGAACTGATATGACACTTAGATACACAGTATTAAGAGCTATCATAGAAAAGCAGAGACATAATCTCTTGGCTCAGTAAAAATCTGAGGATTATCCTTTTCTAGAATTTGCCAGTAGTAAGAACTTTATTATTGAAATATGTTTACTTCCTCCATAAATATTTATTAAGACCCTATGGTGTAGAGTGTAAAGTGCTGCAGATTATCATTAGACACTTCATCCTAATTATCATAGGCAACAAAACATTCTTGTCAAAGTAAATGTTTCTTGTAGAACTTTCTATACTTTTATTATATTCTTTAGTGGACTTCTACTACATTTTTTCTAGCATCTTCTTAATTTTAGGAATTATTACTGCCCCATTTGGTGGGATAGTTTAATTAATCACATAGCCACATCTTTGCTGTCATTGGCTAATTGGGTAGAATGAGATACTGGAGGATTGGCATGTAATTGAAGATAGGATGTTTCTAAGTCATTCCAGGACTCTATAGGATTGTGAAGGAAATTAAAAACAACAACAACAACAACAAAAAGAAACCCTCCTTTCTTTATCTCTGGACCCCTCCATATAATTATAGAATAAGACTAGAAATGTATTGACTCTTCTTGGCTTGTCTATGTGTAGAACCAGCTTAAGTTTTAACTAATGTAAAGAAAATAAATGTTCAGATTTGGATGAAACAAGACACAATCCTAATGATATCACTGAAGACCTGCATCAAAGTAAGCAGAAGTAACCCCAACATAGACTTTTAAGTTAAATTAAGTAATACTTATTTTGTTTGTTTCTCTGTTTGCTTAAGCTAATTTGACTTGAATTTATGGCACTTGCAGTCAAGGAATTTTGATTAATACCTATTCATCCTTGACTACCTGAATAGAGCCATAGCCTAAGATAATACTCTAGGTGATAAAACTCTTCCCTCACACCCCACCTACCACCACTACAAGAATGGAGGGTTTTATTATTAATCTTATGAGAAAGAGGCAGATAGGTCTATAGCAAAATAAACTAAATACAGTAGGCAGGGCCTTGGAATATCTGAGAGGTAAAAATCATTTTTTCTCTGAGTTTTAATGTCTGGAATTTCAACCTAGAGTTATGAAAACATTATGGCAGTGATGATGAATACCAGTGTGATACTTATCAGATAAAAGTATGATGGTTACTTTTGTGTCATCTTCCCTAACACAGATGCCCAGTAGTTTGGTTAAACATTATTTCTGGGATGTCTGGAAAGGTGTTTCTAGATGAGATTAATATTTTAATCAGCAGACTGAGTAATGCAAATTTGCCCTCTCTTTAAGAATTGCCTCTCTTTCTCTGCCTGACAGTCCTCAAACTGGGTCATTGGTCTTCTCCTGACTTCAAACTCTGACTTAGATCAGGACCTAAATCATTAACTCTCCTGGCTTGTAGGTCTTTGGATTCAGACTGAAACTTCACTCTCAGTTCCCTTGGGTCTCTAGCCATCTGATTGCAGATCTTGGGACTTCTTAGGTTCCATAATTGTGTGAGCCAATTTCTTCTAATAGATCAATATCTATCTATCTATCTATCTATCCTTGTATTGGTTCAATTTTTCAGGAGAACCTAGATAATACAAATGTTACCATCTATGTTGTCCAACAGAGTAGTTGTTAGTCTATTATGACTATGAGTACTTAATATATGAATAGTGTTACTAAAATTCATAGTTTTAAATTTTATTTTACTGTAATTAAGTTAAATGTAAATAATCACACAGGGTTAGTTTCTACCTTTTAGATAGCATAACTCAAAAGAACAAGCCATATTTTTAAAACCATGCTATTTTTTGTACGTTATTCTCCAGATCTACTTCCTTACAGTCTTCTCCATCCTTTTAGTAATTATTTGCTATCCCAAGGTACTTTATTACTCTTATTTTTTTTTTACTAAGGAATAAACTTGATGTTCCCTAGAGATGCAGATAAACTTGGTTGCTCATGCTGAAGAGTTAATTATACAATGGCTTAATTTAACCTGGATTTACCAAGAATAAAGTACATCATAGAGTTCTTCATAGTCCTTTATATCAGCCATTGATTTCCAAACAGCTCCCTTTATTTGGTCAATCTAGACAAAAACAAACAAACAAACAAACAAACAAGCAGACAAACTGGGTTCTCAGTTCATTTATCTATTATTAGTCTGGCTGGGCTCATTCCATAAAAGAACTCTGAGGCCCTGGCTGGTGGCTCAGTGGATTGGTGCTGGCCTGCAAACCCAAAGGTCACTGCTTCGATTTCCCAGCCAGGGCACATAACCAGGTTGCAAGCCAGGTCTCCAGCTAGGTCCTTAGCTGGAGGCAGGTGAAAGTCAACCATACATTGAAGTTTCTCTCCCTTTCTTCCTCTCTCCCTGCCCTTCTCTCTAAAAATAACTAATAAAACAAAAAAACTCTGAGTATGCCTAACAGAAATGATATTACATATAAGTATAAATAAATTAAACAAAAAAGAAAGTAACTCTTGGACAGGGACAACAATATGGTGATTGCTGGGATGGGGTTGAGTAGTGGTGGAAGAGGGTAAAAAAGGGGTAAATGGTAATGCAAAAGACATAAAAATAAACTATTAAAATAGAAAATAATGAAGTGTTCCTACCTTGAAAAAAATTTCTTAAACCAAGCAAATACAAAGATGACTAAAAACAGTCATGTACAGGATAGGGCAAAGGTAGGTTTACAGTTATTCATATGGACAGTAATATAATAATTATTAAATAAGAATACAAAATAAACTTTTATGTTTTGTATTCTCACAACTGTAAACTTACTTTTGCCCCAACCTATACATTTAATAAGTGACTATAATTATTCCTATCTGTTAATTCCAAACATCTTGCTGTTGAAAATAAATCAGGAATAATTAACAATGGTCAACAGTAATTATATATGGGGAGTGGAATCACTAAAGTACTTTTACTAGGTATCTATTTTATTTGTTCCTATGTAATTTGCATTTTACCAATTCATATTTATTTCTTTTGAAAACAAAAATCTAAATGAACTTTAAAATAAATACAAATTCACCAGCCAGGGCACATAACCAGGTTGCAGTCAAGGTCTCCAGCCAGGTCCGTAGCTGGAGGCAGGTGAAAGGCAACCATACACTGATGTCTCTCTCCCTCTCTGCCCCTCTCCATTCCCCTCTCTCTACAAATAATAAATAATTTTAAAAATTAAATAAAATAAATGCTAAAATTTTAGATTGGTGATTCCACTTAAGAACACTTAAAATTACTTATTGAAGAAAATGATGCCTTAGAAAAAGACACAAAGAGGAAAAGTAAGTGAATCTGCATTCGTACAAGTTAACCAAGTGAATCAGCATTCATACAAGTTAAGCTAGTGGGTAAGTAAGCTTTGGATGAATCTACCCATTATTTCAGTAAATATGTTGAAGAACAGCAAGAAACTACAACCCAGAAAAGATACCATTTAGAATAGAAGGGCAGATAAAATGCTTCCCAGGCAAGGTAAAACTAAAGGAGTTCATCATCACCAAGTCATTATTATGTGACATATTGAAGAGACACATTTAAGAAAAAAGAGATCAAAACTATGAACAGTAAAATGACAACAACTCACAACTATCAATGAATGAATCTAAAAAACAAAAACAAACTAAGCAAACAACTAGAATAGGAATAGAACTATATATATCATATGGAGGTTTATCGGTGGAGAGAGGGCAGAGGAAGAATGGGGGAAAAGGTACAGGGATCAGAAAGCTTTATAGTAGGCACAAAATAGACAGGGGAATGTTAAGAATGGTAAAGAAAGTGGAGAAGCCAAAGAACCTGTATGCATGGCCCAATGGACATGAATTAAGGGAGGAGGAAGGTTGCTGGAGGGAAAGGGGGTACCAGGCAGAAGAGGGCAAAGGGGAAATAATTGTGACACCTATAATAGCATAATCTACAAAACATCCCTAAAAAGGAAATATATTGAGTGATCAGTATTTTTCAGCTCTTTTCTAGTTGCTGAAAACCCGGTGGACAAGCCAATTTTTGCAGCTTACCTTCTAGTTGGGAGAAAACCAATACGCAAATAAATAAATGAATTAAATAAGTTCAGATTTATAAAAGACATTAAGTTAAGGGTAGAGGGGCAGAGTCTTCAGTAAATGACTCCATGTGAATGTCGCATTTGAGCAGACTTCTTGGTGAAGTAAGGAAGCTTTTTATTTGATGATATTGAATAAGAGTGTTCCATGTAGAAAGACTACACATAAAAAAACATGTAGCAGGTATGAAATTGACTTGAATGAATGCAGTCATTTTCTTGAGAGGGTTATTTTGTTTTAATTTTTAATAAAGCCAATTGTTAATACCATTTTCTAAAAGTTGAGAGTCACCTCCAGGTTACTTCCATTTATATTTGGTTATTTGCAAAACTACTATTTTACACAGTAGCTGGTTTTAAATAGTAGGATCAAATGATTCTGTGGAGTGAACGTTTGCTTGCTTCAGGGGAAATGGAGAAAAAAGAATTATTGCTCTTGCTGAATTTAAGAAAGTGTGTGATGGCCACATATCTTAGATCATTTAGATTCAGTCATTGTAGAGACAAGTTTCACGACATAACAGCACAAGGTCAGTTTTATTCTATATGTTATGAGTGCCTCTTTCCAAATGAGAGAATGTATAGGTGCTGGTACTATTGCCGGTTGGTTCATTTATGTAAAAATGCAGAAACAGCTCATCTGAGATTGTAAATTTCTGAATTTTTTAACACTTTAATATAATTTTAAACTCTAGCAATAGGAATTTGGGGTGGGATAAAATGATGTCATAATTCTGATGGGGGGCATTGAATGTTTTATAAACAGTAGCAATATACTCTTAACATGCATTTCAGAGCAATTAATATTGCTATATACTATCATTTACAAGGGTGGGCAAAAGCAGATTTACAGTCATGATTATGCAAAAAGTTTTACTAATTATTGTATTATTTACTTGCATGATTTTCATATAAACAACTATAAACCTACATTTGCCAATCCCTGTATATAGCATATATCTAAGTAATACTATGTGCTATGCATTATGCTATATGTACTGTATACTATACCCAAAGATTCTTAACATCTTGACATCATAGGCAGCCGACTTCATATTTAAAAATTTCTGGCGAGCATGGGGAATGACAATCAATGCTTCCAGTATTCAATAAGCTAATTTTATTCCACAATGGTCTACATTTTCACCAGGCCATGAAATTTCTTTTTCTAGGTCAATTTACTGCAAAAGTCAATTTACTATAAGAGTCAATTTGGCATGGATTTTTAGATAGTTAGTCCTGGGTATCTATAACAACTGTATATTTCAAATGTTTAGATATTTAACTCAAATAAAAAATTTAAAAGCAAAATATAAATATTCTAAGTAACCATGTGAAATTCCAGGAAATTTATTCACAGGAGTAAAAGTGGTTACATTTAATAATTTCCCATCCTCATTTGGAATATTTTGTCACAATTTAGTTTATTTTTGTCTTTAGTGAGAGGCATAATTGACCAATTAAATGAAAAGGTATTTAAAGGTCTACATTGTGATAATTTGATATACATTGTGCAAGGATTCCCCCTTTGTTAATTATCATCCATCACCTTAAAACTGTTGACAGATGATGTTGCTCCTTGTAGAATGAAAAAGGCATAAACATCATAAAAGATAAACCCCAATTATCTCAAACTGATGTAAAAACAGTCATAAAATAGCCTCCTCTGTAAAATCTATCCTAAAAGAACTCTAATACCTATGACACTATTGCAGGAGGAGGAGTCTGTTACCCCGTCCTGTGACAGCACAAGCAAAGAGAACCATTATATTCAAAGCAGGGGAAAAATATGTCCTATTTTTTCATAATTTAAAAATAGTTACTATCAAATGAATGATTCACATTTGAAGCATTAATTTCTTAGAATGTATTTCAAAACATGAAAATTAGTGTTAAAAAATGAAGTGAAAGTAAATACAAGGCATAATGATAAAGAAAGGAAAGATAATCCCCCAAACAGGTTTAATACTTTATACTGTTGCATATAAAGATGCATAGATAGATGTCATGTTTGGGCAATTTATGAAATTCACTGACTGGTGATTCTCAAAGTGTCAATTAACTTATAGATTTACAGAGATACTAATAATATATGTAGAGAAGAACTGTCCTAAAACTATAAAAGGAAGATACTTAAAGATGTTTATTTGCACTCTAAGAAATATTCTGCATGTGAAAAAAAGAAATTTACCCATGCAATGACAACTCTGTAACATTTTTACTATAATCACACTTTAACATATTGAAAGATCTTACAATCATTGAGCATTTGATATTTTAAAAGTTTAATTGATTAATAGCGTATGAGAATAAACTATTAAGAAAATAGGGAGTTACCTATGCTTTGTACTTGAAGATGACATTATTTATCCAAATGGCTAAAGCTTGATGTTTGAGTGCTTTTCCCCCAAAATTGGAACAAGTGCAAACACTTCCAGTCCCCCAGTATTTGGCTATACAGAGTTTTTAATCACATGAAAATTTATGACTCCCATCACAATCAAACTTGCAAGCATTTAAAAAACATCTAATTAAATTAGTTGATTTATTTTATAGTTTACAAAAAGTTATTTATTATCATTATTATTATTTTGTGATGACTAGGCAACTCTTGAAGTTCCTGAAAAGAGTAATTTAACAAAAGTTCTCTGGGCTTTTCGGTCGCCTCCATTTCATAGGACACTCACCAAAATGCTCCCTGAGGTCGAGTGTTCAGTGAAGTTGTGTTAAAAACTAATGCTTCTCAGTTGTGTGGACACATAAATCACCCTGGAATCTTGTTATAATGAAAGATTTTATTCTATAGATATGAGGTAGGGCCTAAGATCCTACAGTTCTAATAAGTTCCCAGGTAACGATGATGATGCTGGTCTGAGACCACATACTTCATAGCAAACATATAGACTATTTTAATGTAGAAATCCTAATCACTCTGGTCATTATCACCAGAACAAAAAAACAATTTGTTTCTGAGTATTGATCACAAATGCTATGATACTCCTGTTTAGTTGGGGTATTTTCTTGACTACAACAATCTTACAATAATTATTTTTAAAAACTCTGTGAGACATTAGAAGTCGTCAAATGCAGCTTCCTCACATTATGGTTGAGGAAACTGAGGGTCAGGGAAGTTGATTATATGCTCAAGGTCATAGGTCTATCAGCAGAATGTGCAGGAGACCCATGAACCCTGTCTTGTGTTTTAATAAAGAAACTCTAACTTCTTTGGCATTTCCGTTTATTATATTCTTCCTGACACAAAGTCTAAGCATGAGTCAATAATGATTAGAATTTCACCTTTTGATGCTCACAGTGGTTTAATGATAGCAGTATCTTTGGGCTCACTGACTTTCCTAACAGCTAAAACTCACAGTAGGCAACTATCTGCTACAATAACAAGGTATTCACACATCCTTTTTCTTCTAGAGTCCACTTGCAGTTTTATTATGGACACTTTATTTCTTAATTTTGAGAACCTGGGGAGGAAAGTGGACAGAGAAATGAATAGGTCACTAGTTAAAAGGCAAGGGTTGAATTTGTAAAAGGTTGTGGCAAAGTAAGCAACAAATGGGAAAGAGTGAAGGGCATCAATATTGATCTTGTTTCTCATCTTTCCTCTGTCTTCTCGCTTGCAGGTTTCTATTGTGTGGTCTTTCAAACAAAGCAGACTTTATTTATGGTGTGACTGATTTAACACTACTGAATGAGTCCATCATCTGGTAATTTGGTCCAATTAAAAACTGTTCATAGGGAAAAGCTTGGGGATTAAGCTAATTTGGAAATCCAACTTCTGATTAATTTACACCTTGCTTATTTGTATCTCCCCTTCTAAAGGACGTTTTTTTCAGGGTGCTGATTTACAGTATATATGTTGTTTCCCTGCCCCCTGCCCAGTCCCTTTCTATGACCACCTTTAGCTGAGACCCTGAAGAAAGTGCATTTATGCTTTTTCTCCCTTTCTTAAGGCTATTGGTAGTACATTTATATGGGATTGTCTGAGAGTTCCTACCATCCTCAATTAGAAAAACCCCACTAAACAGCTACAGTCATCATTCATAAAGCACACATTGGGTGACCCTGTACTAATATGTTTGCATGCTCAGCTAATCCTTACAACTCTGAGTTAAGCACTATCATTACCCCTGTTTAGCTAAGGAGGCTTCAGATTTACATATCAGACATTATGAAACTGGAAGAAACAGTATGGCATCTGAACCAGAATCTGCATGATTCCAGTAATGACTGATACTGTCACCCCTAAGCTTTACTGAGATTTATGCTTGGACGAAGACAAAATTCTAAAAAACAACAACAAAAAATAATAATTTCTCCCACCTACTTTCATTCCCTGCTATACAAGTTCTTGTAGGCAGGTAGGAGTTCCGCTCCCTATACTTAGTATCTCCCACGCCCTCTACAGTTTTCCCTTTTGCTGCTGGGAGAGTTAGAGAATGGTACTGCAGCTGGTGAGTGGGCAGGTGCAGCCACCATCTGCTCTAGGAGTCCAAATGCACAAAAGAACTTCGCACCCAGAACCAGTCCCAAGCACCGCAGATTCCAGAACCTGCTGGGGACTTGGCTAACCCCGCCCCCTCGCGGTGACGATTGGCTGAACTCTTCCTAAGTGAATGGCACTGATGAATGACCAGGGCTATCTCTTCTGCTAGTTAGGGTGAGACATGGCAAGAGAGGTGAGACCCATTGGGGTTGTGTGAATAGGGGCTTCAGTTCTTCCTGCCCGAAGGGTCCTTGAGAAGCCTGTTTGTTTTTCCCGGCGCTTGTCTCCACCCAACCCTTTCGTTCATTGGCCAGGCCTGGTGGGCGGGTGCGTTTTTATTGGTCAGGGGGCGGTGTCTGTCTGGCCCGGGTGGGGGCGGGGCCTCCGCCGCGCTGAGCTTGCCCTTGTGTCTGGTGCTCTGTAGAGCTGCCGCCACCGCCGTCGCCGCCGCCGCCGCCGCTGCTGCCGCTGCCGCCTCCGCCGCCGCTGCCGCTTCTGCTGCTGCTGCTGCCGGAGCATCCGGGAGCCGCTGCCACCGCCACCGCCACCACTACCGCTCCTAGAGCTGCTTCCACTGCTGCTACCTCTCCTCCTAGAACCCCAAGACACCCCGAGCGCGTGCGGCGGCTGCTGCTTGCAGTTTCCCCTCTCCCTCTGCCCCTCCCTTCCGTGACCTACCCACTCCTTGCAGCCCTCATCTGCACCTTTTCCGACACCCCAGCATCCCTGCACCACCTGCTCGGGCAGCCTCAGCGGGCGCTGGGACTTGTGTGCGTGTCGAGGGAAAGGCTAGTCGGACCCCGTGCCTGGTAGACGGGCTATCGCGGCTGCACCACCAGGAAGAGGAGGAGAAAAAACTCTTTTGCCCACCGAAAACCCATTCTGCGGGTGCTTCGCTGCTGCCGCTTCTGCTGCCTCCGATCCCCGTGCACGTCCGCGGGTTCGAACACCGCAGCAGCGGGGACCGTGGGTCCGGCGGGCGCCACGAGGAGGACACCGGCGGAGCCCTACACTCTGGTGCTGCTCTCACCAGCAGATCCGAGACCCCTGGTTCCTTCCCCAATCCTTTAGAGAAGGGACCATGATTTGGAAACGCAACGCCGTTCTCCGCTTCTACAGTGTCTGCGGGCTCCTGCTACAAGGTAATCCCCGCCCCGCCGCGGGGAACATCAACTTCACGCCCATTCCTCATCATCCCCACTCCACCTCATATTTCCACTCTTCCCCATCCATTCTCCCAGTCCCCAGACATTTCCACCCTCCTCTCCCTACCCCCCGCCCCTCCCCGGTGCAGCAAGAAGCAGTGGCAGTTTACTCCGGCCCCTTGAATCTCTCTAGCGCTGGCTCAGCTCTGCTCTCCCAGCAGTCAGCCCCCATACGTGGCACCTTTCGCCTTTCCATTCACCTGAGCATCCTACATCTCTTACTCCATCCCCGCCAACCCCCACCCCCGCGCCTTTTGGCTAACAATTTGTGCCTTCTCTGAATGTTTCACCCTTCCGCCAGCCCCCGCCAGCCTCGTCCCACATCACTCTCCTGACCGACCCATCGTCTCCTGTCTTGTTCAACCTCCCCCCTTTTCGGGTCGCCTTTCTCTTCCCCCTTCTTCCCACCATCATCATATCCTGTGTCTTTAAAAAGTGAGTGAGAGTCTGGGAGCGAGCTACCGAGACGGCGAGAACAGCAGCAGCGGCAGCACCGTGTGCATTGCAATAACATCCCCAGGGGGAATATGTTGTGAGACTTGTCATTCACCCAGGAAGAGAGACGAGACTGTGTATGGGATTAAAATAAATAAGAAGGAAAGAAAAGATAAAAAAGAAAGAGAAATAAAATGAATGAATAAACCAGGAATTTAAAAAAGAAAGAAAAAGAAAAAAAAAAAAAAGAGGGCAAGAGGAAAGAGAAAATTAAAAACCCCAAAGCCCACTTTATCAACAAACCGACTTTGTATTATTCAGCCCATGTGGTTTTCTTTTTCGTTTCTTCTTCTTTTTTTTTCCTCTCTTTTTTCAGCAAAAAAATATATGCACCCTAGCAGTTACTTTCTGCTAGGGCTTTTCTCTTAGAATCCCTACCTCTTCTTCCGTTCTCTGCCGTTCCGTCCTTAATTAATATTACCCGTTTACGTGAATTGTAAGAACCCCTGTGACCGCAGTGGAGAGAAACCGCACAAAACGCTGTGATTATGCAGATCACCCGGGTTGGATGCGGAGTGGCTAGGGAACTGGGGTGCACTTTTCCCCAGACCCTCTTCTGAAGGAGGGCCGAAGGGGCTGAGCGGGAAGGGGAGGACGATGCTGCTTATGAAATGGCAATGTTTGGAGTCCTCGTGCATGGGGAGACAGCACACTTTGGGGTGGTGGTGGAGGCAGCAGAGACGGCATTCTAGGGCATGTTGGACAGAGGCTGTAAGGCGGACGATTGTTGCTTTGAAGAGAGTACTGTAGGGATGTGGACCGAGTGTGAGATTCGGGGAGAATGGATGCGAAATGATGGTCGATAGGATTTTTTAAAGCTAGGTAACTTGACTTCTTGTTAAATCTTTGCCCACCTCTAACCCCTCTGCCATCTTTTGTGGGAAACATAAGTTGATCAAAGGTACTTGCACCTGAGTGAAAGGAATCTGAAAGTAAAACATAGGCATGCAAAATGCAATCGGCCTTTAGAGGATTTAAATGAGGTCAATGAACCATCTTTCAGCAAGTTCTTGGGATGCATCCTCCTATCCTCCTCCGGAATATAGACCGGGACCGTATTTTATTTATGCACATTTATGAGTATGAAAGCAATGGTACTGGACAGAATTCTTCTGAATTAATTAACTGACCTTGCAGAGATATTCTTTAGGATATTTTGTGTATTTTATGTTGGATGTAGATTTCAGATGTGTCATGTGCCAGAATCCCCGAGAAGGCAGACAGCCCATTCTTCCTGCTTACGCTGCCTCGTCCCATTTCCTACAGATCACACCCCCAACCCTCGCACAAGTAACCCAGGTAGTTGCCTGGCACATTAACTTGGGTTTCTAATCCATGCTGAAACATCCTCCCAGAGACCCCACTTCACCTCTCAGTAACTTGCAATTCTCAGCTCGCGGGCGCGCGCGGGCGCGCGTTCTCGCGCGCTCGGTCCTGCTCGCGCCTGCTCGCGCCACGCCGGGTAGGGGAATGTTATGTGGGGAAATCAGTTAATTTGGTGATTGTGATGAAAATTCGACACCGCTGGATGTGTTTCCCCTGCCAATCTGTGTGTGCTGGCCCCAGCACGTCACTGCACACACTGCTGGGCTGGTGCAAGAAGATTATTTATTATAGAACATGTGGGCAATGGACTGCACTTGGGGGTCGCCTCCTCTCTGCCTTCAACATTTCCCTGTGAATTGTCTATTCAGTGCACTGCAAAATAACTGTCTGCTGGTGCCTCCCTCTCTCTTTCTCAGCCTGGAGAAGGATATACTTTCTCTACCCGGAAGATTCCATCAGCTGCATTCTTTTTTATTAAGGGCATGGGTGTCTTTTATTAAGTATGTAGACCAATGACTAAGACAGTGTTGCTTTCCCAGCAGACTGGTGGTGGTGGTGGAAGGCGTGTAGGTATGCCACAGAAAATGCACCACTGCAACCAGCAGCAGCACCAAAAGCAGGTTCAAATAAATAAATAAATAAATAGTCTGATAGAGCAACCAGGGAAAGAGCACCAGCCCAATGATCTCTGTGTATGTACTTGTGAGCATCTTAGATCAGGCAGTATTAATACCATAAAAGAAAGAGAGGATTTAAAGGAAAAAAAAAAAAAAAACCCAAAAAACTGGAAGGGGGAGGGGGCGCCAAGCACCACTGGATTCTCTTCTCATGTTTATGGCTGCCTCACATTTATCAAACACTGCTCCACAGACACATCACACTTTGTTGATATTGTCAGTTCCTGCTCAAACAAATTGCTCATGCCTTCCTTGTCTTAGTCTTGTCTGAAAATATTGCTTCAGGGTTCAGGTTTATGTTTCTCCCACCACCCTAGAATTTTATTAGGGCTTGGTGAGGTTGTTAAATGAAAGCTTTATTTCCTGGACACAGATTAAATACTTAACAGGTCTTTCTTTTCTGTGTGCAAGGGAAGGAAGGGTGGTAGGGGACACAGAGAGCAACTGGCTTTGTCTAGGGAGAATCTGTTCTGCCTGCTAGTAGATATGACTAGGCAAATACTATAGGCAGTCTACAGCTTCTTCTTAATAGTTTTAGTCAGCACTAAAATAGTAGCAGGTCACTTAAAGTAATACTAATAACTTATTTATCTTTTATATTGTTATCCCCTTTCTTGCAGCATGCTTTATTTTATACAAGAGGACTCATTTGACATATCATCTCTGTGTTTTCATTTTTTAATATGTTACCACTTTTTACATTTTCTCAGAAGCACAGTCAGTCTTCCAGCTTGTTAATTTGTAGAGTGATAAGCCAATGGTGAGAATCAAGTCAATGATAAAATGAGTAAAAGGACAATAAGCACAAATAGTTTTATTCCACAACACCAACCAATTGCCCCCAATGGGTCTTTATGAGATAGATAGAAAATAAACATGTTTCTGATCAAAGTATAACTTGGAATTAGACTACTTAGATGCAATTTGATTCAGTGATTGATTGATTTTAAAAAAATTTTTCCTTCATGACAGATAGATGAATAGTCTGAGGTAAAAGCAAGGGACACTTTAGAAAAATGAATTTCTTTAGAATGAGGAGCACGTGAGTTTGCCACCTGTAACTAAGACCTCGCTTGGCTACAGAGTAGATCCAGTTCAATCACTGGCCCTTGCTGAAGCTGTATCCCTTTTCCATGCCTGAAAAGGCACTGCAAACATGGAGACTGTCTTGTTTAACAAGACACAGGTCTAGAAATGGCAAAAAAGAGAGAAGGACAAAATATAACCAAAAAATAGACATGCACAGACCCTGATTTTGTTGAGAACTTTATTTTCTTTTAAGTGTTTATCTTACAGAAGAAAACACATCCAACACAAATATTAGGGCTTTAATTTTGTTTTTTCTTTTCTTTCTTTCTTTCTTTTTTCCTTTTTCATTTTTGGCATGGAACATTCTGGTAAATGATACGCTGTATTCAGAAAGTTCTTCAAATTAAAGGTCAATTGAACATACATATCACTTGCCTGAGTATGTGTCATTAACCTCCTCTTGTATTTTTAGAAACCTCATTATAATATAATGCATTTATGAACACTAAATAAACTTCTGGTTACTTAATAGTTCCTCAACTCACATTTTTCTCAGTCTTTTACCTCTATACATAATAACCTGAGGCTTGCCAAGTGTATTTGTTATACTGACTACAGTTCCTGGGATATAGCTCACTTTTCCCTTTTTTGATTAATAGCTGAAACTTTGAATATTAGAGTCTGTACATAAGAGCCAATGACTACGACTTAAACAAACACCAGGCACCTTAGTCATTACGAAAATCTCCCTGCACATATGAGGAGTTTCTGGATTAACTTTGCATTAATCCATGGAAGTTTACTTTATTATCTTCTCCCCATTTGTACAGCTGTTAGAACTCTGGGAACATAATACGCCAAAGGTAAGCATCATAGATGGCCTCTTTCTGCCTTGTTCACTATAAATAAGGCACTTGAATACTGTTTTCCCCACATTTAAGTACTGAGATAATGTCATTTTCATAAAGAAAAAAATTACTTAAATCACTTAAAGAGCACATGAAAGTGCAAAAATATTGGAAGACATCCTAAGCATGCATTTTAAAGTGGCTTATAATCAATATCAAATTACATAAAATTTCTGTTTAAAATAGGCAGCCTATGGGGTATTAGATGATTGAAACAAGTAAGATTTATATATTAGGAATAACTGTGGGTACATTAATAACATAGACCTATGCTGTTTCATTTGATCATGCTGACATGCATTGCGATTTATTGAGAAAGAATCCTCATTTTAATGGACTTTGTTAAACCTTTTTGGTAAATTGCCCATTGTGTGCCAGCTGGCTGAGTAGGTTAGGTTGAGGAGACAGTGAGAAGGGAAATCACCAACCAAGAAAGCATAATTTCCAAGCTGAAGTCAGAAGCCCTTTGTGCAGTTGAAAGATAGTGGTTTGTTTACTCTCTAAAACAGGTCTAGTGTTCAATGATTATTAACCTTAAGCTTCTTGAGGGCAAGCCCTTTGCTTTACTTACCTCGTTAGCCTTCTTAGTCTATATTTAGTAGATGCATAATAAATAGGGTTGGATTGAAAAATAGGTGTGTCCTAATTCTGATGAATTAAACAGTTCCTTCTTTTCATAATATATCAGCACTGGCACTTTGTTAAACAATATATTTAAAAGTTAATGTTAACACTTTGTAGTCTGCCATAACTTGGAAACAGTGTTCCTATAAAAAAGTAACATAGCAATAGCTCTTGATATAAATCTCTAAGTAAGTGTACTCTGGTCGGTTGTTCTTAACTCTTTTTTCTTTTTTTCTCTCTTTAAAATATCTCTCAGATATTTTGTGTTAGATTAGATAACAAATTCATCCCTTGAAGAAATGAAGGGCATACTTTAAATGGAATTTAACCTAAACTATTTAAAAGGACAAGATCATCGCCATCATTTGATTTGACAGTGTCAAGCATTTTTGGAGTGCAGTTTTGTAGTACCCAAAAAAAAAAAAAAAAAAAAAAAAAGGCGTCTTCTGCAAAATCCTTGCCTAGAGAGGTGGGTTAGGATTAATCTGGAGCTGTGGCAGTTGAAGCCCCCTGCTGTGTAATGATGCAAATCGCATCTCAGGCCTAACGGGCTGTGCAGCCTGCACACACAGGAAGACAGCCCTGTGGCCTGAGTGAAATGGGAAGTCATTCTTACTTGTAGGGGCCATGAGCAGTCCCTGAGATTGTTATAATCTCGGAGTTTTAGGACAAGGCAAGTGAGAGAACATGTATTTTGTTTAAAGAGTAATGTAATAAATAAATCCTAATACAATGATCAACATTTTCATCAAGTAAATTGTGAAAGGAATAGTTTTTGTGAAAACTATCGGGGACATGGTTCAGTTTAATGAAGATAAGTAGCAAAGTTAACATAGGATTTCTATGCGGTTGTTTCCATGTGTTGGGCCTACTAAATGTTGGGCTAGGAAATGTTCTGCTATCCTTCCCTTCCTTTAGTTAGTAAGGAGTCAGTCCCATGGGCTTTTTCTTATTGGAGCATTTTCTGTATTATGAGAATACTGCAGTTTTAAAAAAGAGGGATTAACTGTTCAGTGTATGTTCACATAATTTATTTAGGGTCACAAAGTGGAATTTGTGTGAATACCAAATCACTAGAGAATATTTCTTCTGTGAACAATATTATTTATCACAAAGGTAAAACCATCCAATAGGTTCCTTAGTAAAAGTAAGAGTTGTAGACCAACTGTTACGGGCAACCTATTACAGAAGCCTATCAGACAAGAGAAACTAATGTAGCTTTGTTTACTTTGATTCCATTCGCTACAGAAAAAAAAAACAAACATTGAACATATTATACATATACATTTTTATTCTAGAAAGGAGCCCAGTTGGTCCTATAAATCTGTTCACTGGCATTCTTTAAACAGGTACGGAATCACTTTCATCTTGGAAGTATGAAGCATGTTTAAAAATTAGGAAAAAGTAAATATTCTGCTAAATTCAATATCAGTTAAATATTAATGTCAAAATCAGATGTAATTATTGAAAAAGGAAATATTCTAGATGTGATTATTAAAAAAGAAAAATTTCCTCAATCATTTATCTCTATATGCACATATATACAAGTTTAAAGTGTGCAGTTATTTTTAGGACTAAGCAATATCTTGATAATTTTATTAGTAATCAGAGTTTGGCCCTCCCAGGGATGAAGTGTAAGGGAAAAGCAAGAATTTATGTTGTTGCACTTACTATTTTCTTTTATTTTTTTAATGAAAGTTAACAAATATATTTTAAAATTTTCTTAGGCTGTCACAATGATTAACTTTTACACTTAAAAACACACACGCTAGGTTTCTGGTTTCTGAATTTACAACAGAGCTGCACATTTATTCTGGCTCTTCTTTTGTGCTTATGAAACTGAATGATGAGAACCTACTGCTACCTGAATAGGCACAGGGCTGAGTTTGTAAGGAAATCTGCCGGGGAGAGAGCTGGCCATTAATTATTCACATTCTATTTTAGAAGACTTTGAAGTAAATATTAAGACAGTCATTATTCAACTTTGGGGATAACACTTTCTGAGTCAGCAAATAGTTTTTACTTGAATATTTAAATTATCTTTCACCCATTGGAATGCTAAAAGGAAAAGCCATGGTTAATCATAGTTAAACAATTTCTCTGCAGGCTAGATATTGACCTTATTAGGGACTGGGGGGGGGGGGGGGCATTCCTTTACTTTAAGGAACATAAAACCTTAAAGCTAAGTGTGTTCAAATAGTGCAAACGATTTAGCATAAGAGAACACAAGTCCCTTTATAGGTCAAATTGACTCCCTCATAATTTTATATATTTGATAGTAGCTTATTTACAGGAACTGCATTGTTTATCTGAAGTCATCTTTGAACACACAGAGAGGAAACATCTTTCTTGATGAGGATGTGCTGCCCAGTGCTAAGTGTATAGCTTCTATGTTGATTTGGTGTAATTTATAAAGCCAATTCATTTGTTCCCGTAAGGAAATGTCTTTAGTTTCTTAGCTAACATGGCACACAGGTAAAAATGCAAGTGCCATTCATAACCCATACATCAAGGACTAAAATTTATAGTGCATAAAATATATTTTTATTTTCTTAATAAATTCATGTTTTACACTAGCTGGTCCTATACTCCCACAGGGAAAATGACCATGACATATACCTTCTATTCATTCTCATACCTTATATGTCCTGTGCTTTTCAACTGAAGTAGTATTAGGTTGCAATGAGAAATGATCAGAATATTTGTATTTAAAAGCAAGAAAATGTACAATAAGCATCTTATTTTTTATTTCATTTTTCCAGTACCATTTATCCCCTGCTTCTTTACCTTCTGCCATTCCTTTACTGCTGTCTATTTTCTGTGCTAAAGTCTGAATAGTAACCTGGCTTCCTTAACTCTCTCCAGGAATATAAAACCTCTCCCCCTCCTGGTCATGCTACCAACCAAAAAGACCCATTAAAATAAATTAATAGGGGGAATGAACAATAAAGAGAGAGAGTTTTGCTAAAACCTAAATACTGAATATACACAGACCAAGTGTTTTCCCTTCATTTTCTAAGGCAAACCCCACCTCCCCACCACCACCACCCGTGTTTTAGCCAGCTTAAATGATACCCAATGTGCTTTTACTTGTTCTTGTTCTTGTTTTTATTGCATATTGTGTGAGTTCAACCTCCTTATTCTCGTCATAAAAATGGCAAAAAGAGGAGGGAGAGAATAAGAGACAGCCTGCCAAACACACAGAAATGCCTGGCAAACCCTACTAAATTAGCATATGCTAGGCTGAGTATTCCCTCTGTTGTTACATAATCCTTTTCTGACAGAAAATCAGTTCTCATACTTAACCCTTTCAGGAGGTTTGGAATTCTCCCACAGCTATATTTTTATTTTGCTTCATTTATTTTCTCACAAATTGTATAAATCATCTATTGAGGGGCTTTGATGTTGAATTCCTTTTTTCCCTCTTCAGTCTTTCTGTATACAAATGTCCCATTCTGTGCCCAACTTCAGGATGCAAGAATCAACTTTTCTATAGCTTTCACTGAGAGGATCTAATTAGCATTTTAGACTCTCTTTACTCATGTGCAGCTTTCTTTAGAAAATGTATTAGTTCTATGAGGTTCCCCCTAAGGATTCATAATACTCTAGTTTGTTACATGTACTGTGATATTCAGCGTGCCTTAATTATGCACGTGTCCTCATTTCAAAGCCTTTTCAGGGATCATGTGGGATAGAACAGGGGTCTAGCTGTAAATTCACTGTCATGTATTAATGTGTAGGTGGTATTCAGAGAAGGCTGTTTCTGAAGGCAATTATATATCTGCGACTCCAGTGCAGCAAGCAGTTACTCACACTCCACACTTAACTAGTTACCCTGCCAAGGCAGAATGAAATTCACTATTGTGATATATAATACAGTATCTGTTATTTCTAAATAGTTCTTTGCACTGGGAATGAAGTACAATAATGAGTGAAAATGTGTATCCCTTATCCTGAATAGGGATTGTTCCTTTCACTCTTCCAAACAAAAAGAAGAATCAGAAACTGTTCCCAAATCAATACTCTATTCCCTAACTAGCCCATTAACACATTTTGCTATGGTAAGGTCTTGAAGTTATGCTAGTTTTTATTTCAGGCTATAGATTTTTAGATTGTATTAAATGCCTGTGATCTTTGTGAGCTGCCAAATGTCAGTGCATTGCTAAATCTGAAACACTGTATTTTCAGTTTTTGATTTAGTTGCAATTTGGACAACTGTGACAGTATATAGACACATTGAACTCATTCTCAAGCATCCTATGCAGAGGATAAGGATGTGAGGGAGAGTCATCCTTAAAATAGGGATTTTATTTGTGAAGGGATAGCTATTAACATTGGTTTATTTAGTACATAACCATTTATAAGGAGAATATTTTCTTACATTGCATGTGTTTGAGGGGTATATACTTTTATTAATTGTACCTATGACTTACTTGTGTCCCTTTGTGTAGAATGTATAATTGTATAATGCAATTTATACAATTGCATTATTTTGAAGCCATATTATTATTAATGGTGCATTAAAAAATATATTAGTGTCCAGGAATGCATAGCAGTTTAGTTTTGTTTTACCCAGAATTTGATGTATTTGTTTTAGTAGACAAAAGAATGCCATCTGCCTTTTACCGATTATTTTAACCATTTATGTTTTTTTAGTTAATAAGAGAACTAAGCATCATTTTATCTATACTATGATCTATATACCCCTTTATCTATTTTTATGGTAACATTTGGGTTATTAGATATTTATCTATTTGTCTCCTCTAGTGGACAATAAGCCCCTAGAGTACCAAGTCCTAGTCTTCATTTATTTATTCCAAGTGCCTAATCAAATGCCTGATCTGTGTCTTTTCTCAATGTTTTCATTCCACTGATTGATTAATTTTCTTCCAATCCATTTCATCTTAACACATTTCTTTAATTGGATTCAAATAAGACTTAAGTATTTATGTTACAACTGCCAAAATGCCAATACAGTATACAGCACAGAATAAATATTTGCAATGAATTTTCATTTGTAGTGATGTACAGAGGGCACAAATGGATGCTAAGGAACACAAACAATTCTAAATAATGACATACTTCACAGAAAATATGGAACCATTGCTTCCAGCTAGGGTGGTCGGTTCAAGTTTGCACTTAACACATTTGACATGTAGCTCTAGAACTCTCCAATCCCGCTGGGTCTTGTAACCCCTTGTCTTTTTTTGTCTACTTGCTAAAGATTTATATCCCTAGCCCCCAGAATATTCCTGATGAAGACTTTGGGTAAACATGAAGCCAAATCATCGTATTGTTCTACTTCAGGTCTCTGGTATTTCTAGATAAATGTATAAACAAAGAAGAATTGCAAACCGACCTTGATCTGGCAGATTACCAGTGTGGGTTGACCTGCTTTTGTTATTGCCAAACTACAGGGTAGAGGTTCTCTGAGTAGTCGGGGAAGTGCGAATTCAGATTACATTCTTCTCACTTTAGGGGGAAGGGGTGGAGTCTATCCTTTTATCTAAGAGGACTTTTAAAGAAAATCCTGATACTGTTTTCCCCCCTCTTTTTTTTAATGCTTATTCATGCTTCTGCATGTTTGCTATTGCTGAATTTGATTTGTTTCCATTTTTATGTTAAAAGACGGTGAGAGATAGGTTAGGAATATTGGTTGATTTTGAAGAGAATTTAAATATAATTACTGGGGACTGAACGTTGAGGGAAAAAAGACTTTCTATAATTTGTAGTGACTCTATTTCCATGTAAAGTGTTTTATGAATGCTTTAAAAAAGTATCAGTGAAATGTATCTTTTCTTAAAAGTCACTTAGTTTTTCTTCAAATTTAAAAATCAATTTCCTTGGGTGGGTGGGTGGGGGGACAGAGGGGAGCAAAAAGGGGATGGATGTAATACAACAACAATAAAATTAAAAAAAAAAAAAAAATCAATTTCCTTGCTGTCTTTTGGATTTTTGACTATTTCATAGCTCTTGGTAGTTGAAAAGATATTATTAACTAGGCTAACTTGAGATTTTACCTGATGCTAGGTCCTGAAATAATTGTGTCATTCCTTATGTTGAAATACACATTTAGTAAATAAATATCTGGAGTAGATTAAATGAGCTCCATTTATTAAGGGTGATTGCCATTTTATGGAGCTGATATTAAGAATTATATCCTCCCATAGCTTCTGTTAGTACCTAATATAGTGCTTTCGGTTAAACCCTGTCAGGATGATGCAACAGCCTCAGAAGATTAACCTCCTTCTTTAATGCGACTTCAGTTTAACCCTTGCTGATCAACTTTCCAGAGCCCAGTGAATGGAAGTGAATGTAGTTTGGGAAGCACTTTCTGTGAACTATTTTACTGTCTTGATGAAAAATTATTTTACCATGCTACTGAACTGTGTTCATTATATTGAGACTATTCTTATAAATCTATGATTAGAAATTAGGGTTTTTTTTAAATGCTTAATGTATAACCAAATGGCATCTGAAACACTAGAAATGTGAGGAAGAGTTACACCTTCATATTTCTCAACATATTTAGTCATAATGATCCACTTAGAAATTGATTTTTCAGTTTGCTATAAGAAGGAAGAACTTTTATTTATTGCTTTAATTGCTAAAACATTTCAGACCAACATTCTTGTCCAGAGTCACCATATTAAACACGATACCATGAATATTCATCAAAAGAATATTGTACTAAGTGCATTGTCTTTATAGGAAGATTTGATGCTCCCATAAATGTTCAATAACATTTATGAATATATTTATAAATGTCCAGTAAATTTACAGAGCATAGTTTCATATCCACTGGCTTTCTTTCTTTTAACATAGAAGTGCTATGGGTGAAGTAAGACTAATGGTGTTGTGAACCTTCAAATCTCCATCCTGTTTCACTTCTATGGAGTAGCTAAGATAAAGATATTGGTAGAGAAGTACATTCATAGATTTTTTGATGCCTGGTAGAGGTCATAGAGTCAGATTTATTTTAAAGTTTTGTTTTGCTTGATCCAATTTTATTGACTGTGCAAGTACAGACTACCAACAAAGCAGAACAGATTATTCTTGAAGGATATGATAGCGTGAAAGTACAATTTGTAATGCAACAACTATGCTTGAAGGTGCTGGGTATGGATGGGTTGGGAAGACTAACGATTTTTTTTATATTTTAATAATGGTCTTACTGTCTGATAGGAGTAAATTTGGTTAGGCATTAGGGATATTTTCTCCTAAGATCTTTAATCATCTAGGTATAAGATGAAGAATGGCAGGGACTTGGTGACAGAGGAAGATTGAGTAATAAATATTCCTGACCCTTGAGTGGTACATAAGCAACAGCCATGCTGAAGTACAGTTAGGGAATGTGGCGGTGGTAATGAGACTGGCCTGGTGGGGTTCTTTATTTTGTAGTGAGAGTTCTCTATTCTGTAGAGGGAAATGATCTCATTGGATTAATTCAGGCTTTGATTTTGAAAAGCGCCTTGCAGCAGCAGCAAGACGTAATAGTAGGAATCCAGGGACTTCAATTCTCGTGTAAGCCTTGCCACTGTTTACACACTTTGAGAACTAACTGAGTTAGTTCTCTTGCGGCTCAGTTTCTGCATCTGCAGATTCAGAGATTGGTTGGCACCACATCCACTCTTTGGCAATGTGCTGTAGAAAGATCTTATGGATGATTGCAAACTATAGAGATGCTCCCCCTCCCACCTAGAGAGATTTTATAATATTAACTGTGTGCTCTAAAAATACCTTTTAAGCCTTGGCTGGTGTGGCTAAGTGGATTGGCACCTGCCTGCGAACCCGAAGGTTGCTGATTCGATTCCCCAGCCAGGGCACATACCCAGGTTACAAGCCAGGTCTCCAGCCAGATCTGTAGCTGGAGGCAGGTGAAAGGCAACTATACATTGATGTTTCTCTCCCTCTCTGCCTTTCTGCCTTCTCCCTTCTCTAAAAATAATAAAATCTTTTAAAAAAATTGCTCTTATATTCTCCAGTCATTTATCCTGGAAACACTCTCAGTATGGTGCCAGTTTCTTCCCTTTTGTTTTGTTTTTTCTTTTCATTTCACTTTTCTTTCTTTTTTTTTTTTCTTTCTTCCTTCCTTCCTGCCTTCTTGTTCTTCTTCTTTTTTTTTTATTAACACAATTTGAAAGAAGCTGACAAGTTGAGCAAGAAATAGTCAGGCATGCTCTATTCTAACTGATTTGTTCAAGAGGATGATTCATTTAATTTCATAAAGGCTCAGTGGGCCAGAACAGATGACCAGGTCAGCAGAGGGAGTGTAGGGGAGAAAGGTCTGTGAGAAGGATCTATGTAACAAGCAACAATATTTAGTTTTTTTAGAGCTGGAGTTCTGCTTGAGCAATTCTGATGTTACCAGCAACAGTCATTTAAAGAGCTGCCAATGCCTCAGGGAAAATGTTTTTCAAGTGTCCTATCTAGAAACAATGCTCCTTGTACACTGTCATATATATTAAAACTCTGGCCCTTGCTTATATTACAATACATTGTGCCTTATTAAAACCTGTACTACTATCATATTACTTCTTGAGAATGCAGATAAATGTTCCTGAAATTCTTCTTGCTCAATCTGCTCTGAATATGATTGAAATCTCAATCACCTGGTAAGCAAGGCTGAAGAATAGGTGAGAAAACTGTTTAAAATTCTTTAACAACATAAATTTTATATGCAGTTATTTAAAATATTAGAAATTACAAAATTATATGAATGGGTTGCAAATATTTTTAACATCTTTTTAAAATTGATTTTTAGAGAGAGGAAGGAAGGGAGAGAGAGAAAGAGAAACCTTGATTTGTTCTTACACTCATTTCTGTATTCATTGGTTGCTTCTTGCATATCCCCTGATTGGGGATTGAACCTGCAACATTGGAGTATCAGGATGACATTCCAACCAATTGAGCTGATCCACCAGGGCTCTTGAGGTCTTTATATTACTTCTTTTAATATTTCAGTTTGACTAATGGCCTAAACATGCAAATGATGTCATATTTCTAACAGATTTATATGACATTTTTGAATACTGTTATTTACTGGCCAGCTACCCTGGAGTAGGTGATAATGTGTATCTTGTAGTAGATAGGGTAAAAACAATGGACATATACATTGGAAATCATAATGATAGTGGTCAAGCACAGTGATTTTCAATTGGTGTGCTTGATGTAAGAATTTTTAAAACATGCGATACCTAACTATTTACTCACTGACACTGACTTCTTGTCCCTTAAGTTGTCAAATTTAAGAAATGACAACTGCCAACACAACAAGAGCTGTTTGGTATGAATGAATCAAAATTATACTTTTTTTTTTTTTTTTGTCAACTAGGCAAAACATATATATATTTTGGTGGGCTGCAGAACTTTAGTAATTAGTTTATATGTGTCATGAGATGAAAAAGTTTGAAAATTACTGGTCTAGCATGTACAGTTTCTCCATTTCTCTATTTAAGGACTTATTTATGTTGGACTTATAAATTAGGTCCAACAGTACAATGCATTGCTAGGAAAACCACAGCTTGATCACTAGCTTTGATTTCACTCTCTTTCTTTTAAAAGAAATTTAAAAATTAAAGCAATTCAAGTAAGTGCTCTGTTGCAAGTGATAATGTGTAAGAGTATAGTTTTATTCAAGATGACTTATTTGAAAAATACATTCAGTTTTCCAAAGTATGGCTGAGATTCATACATACTTGGAAACTTTTACACAGGGAACTAGGTGGTGCTGTTCTGTCATCTTTGTGCCTTAGTGACTTCTTTGGTCTTGTCCTTGATTCATTAAACACTTTCATACAATAGGTGCATTAGGTAAGATACTGTGTGGGCAACTAGTGGCATTGTTTTTTTTTGTTTTTTTTTTATTCACTAGGTTTATATTGATCTTGCATCTTTGATTTCAGCAGTATTTTTGTAGAGCATAAAAAACTTTCTTCCTGAACAATGACATATATCCTGGGTTAATCATTTCTTTAACATTTAAGGCAATATATGGAATTATGAAATCTTCAGATATTTATGTTAAGTGTTTTCAAAACCTTTGTACTTGACAATTTCTTTGTCAAAATGCTTGCCATAATTAAATCAGAATGTAAAGTGTTGAAATTTTGTACACTTTGAATTGATTTAATATAAAAATGTCACAAACATATAAGCTCAATGAAAATATTTTCATTATGGAAATGCTAAAAATTGAATTAAATCTTTAAAGAAAAGAAATGAAAAAACTTTTCTTAAAAATATAGTTTGCTTAATTACTTCTCTGTTAGAAAAATGACCTCGATTTAGCTGCCTTGTTAATCTTTTTGTGTTTCAGGATACTGTTAAGTGAATTGTGCCTTCCAGTGATCTTGGTGGTACCCGATAATTCGAAATAAAATAACGCACTTAATTTCAAACTAAATAAAGACAAACAACATTACCTCACTGTCATTGTATATTTAGTACACTGGTACCTTTGAGTTATGTTTTCTTGGTAAGGAATATTTATTTTAGATAGGTTTAGATTTAAGGAAATTCAGATAAGAAAAAGTTAAAAGGATTGAATTTTTTTTAGTCCAAATCATCTAATGTTATATTAGCAATTACAAGTAATTATAAGTTGTATCTTAATGAGTTTAAAAGAGAGTATGCCATGTAACTTATTCTTTAGTGAAATTCTAGATACAAAATATGGATGAATGTACTGTATACTCATGTACCACCAGTTCTAGCTAGTATTTTGAATGGGGACAAGAATAATGTATAGTATTCTTTAATTCTGATATAATAAATCCTCCTTGCAGCTATTTACATCATAAAACATTTGTTTTACCTTCCTAGACAAGTGAATGTTTTGCAGAAAACTCTTTGTATTTTCTATCTCACAAATCTTTTATCTCTGGAAGACAGAATCAATACGGATTTTTTTCCATGGCACGTCATCTTAGAATTCAAAGCGATAATCTCAGAGATGACCATCTTCTAAACTAATAAGCCTAAGTGAAAGTGCTTGCTACACTTCTTTGCTCCTGTCTGGCCTTCTGGCCTCCTGAAATAAAATGGAGTCACAATTATTAGAATGAATGCCAGCGGTTCAACACTTGTCAAGGAAGAGTTCAGCATGGGGGACTATATAAGAGCCCTGGGATTAGTCATTCACAAGAAATGCCTTCGTTTTCTAGCAAACGATATTTTTTTCTGAGAAGGATTAGATTACTCGATTTTATAGTGCCCTAACCTTAAAATGTGAAGAAACTTAATGATAAATAGATACAAATTTTGAGGTTATATAAAGGGTTGGTATTTATGTTTTGGGATTTAATTATTTGTGTTACAAAAATACTTTAAATTTTTATGACAGTTATGTTCGGACTACACAAAGGAATTATGAAAGGTGCTCATATATATTGGCAGTGACTACATGCTCAAAAATATGTAGTGTTTTTGTGATAATGAGTGGTCTTTTTGAAAGTTGGGATTCTGGTAGCAGTACTCATTTAAAAATATTAGATAATAGATTTACATCATAGAAAGTTAAATGACACTGTCATCCAGACCAAAGCTTTTTAGATAGCCTATTTTTAAAATACACTCTACTTCAAGTAAAGCGAGATATTTGTGAAAAAAAAATTTTGATGAATGTATTTCAAAATTATCTTCCTTCCAGAATATGTAGTCTATAGGTTATTTTTCTCCTTAAGTGTCAAAAATATCAAAACTTGTACCTCTGAAGTAAAATCAGAAAGGAAATGACTAAAATGCACCAAAATTATGCAATATTTATAGCTTCTTATGGTTAGTGTTTATTTCTTGGAGATTTAGTGGTAAAATAAAAGAGGCTTTCTTCATAATTATTTTTGATGAAGATTAATCTCAGGCAGTGTAGCAGAAACCACTGACTGTTAGTAACCAGTGGCAGAAAGCAGATTACTTGGCATGTCTTTTTTTGTTGTTGTTGTTGCTTTTGGTTTTTTTTTTTTGTTTTGTTTTTTCAAGAGTTTCACCTTATCTTTCCAAATGCTCCCTTGGAAACTTCTGTAGAGGTTCCTTTTCATCTTGCCATGTTTTATCAATGATGAAAGATTGATATCTCATGGATCTAAAGGAGTTTTCCACTTTACAAGGTAGACTAAAGGAAAAAGAAACAAGAATAAGTAAGGGATTTCTGGATTTCTTTTGAGAGTAGAGCCAGGGAGCAGAAAAGGTGAAAAAGTAAGCAAAGGGACTGATGGTAATTAGGAGAATAGATGCAGCTCTTTGTAGCTTTAGGCATATTGTTCTTCATTAAAATGATAGAAAATAGAATCTCCAAATGAGGCTTCGTATAAAATTATAGTTGATATCAACAAGTAAAGATTTGATGGACCAAATGGATACAGACATATTATATGGTTAAACCAATTAGAATAGAACTAAATCAAACTTTTGAATGATCTTGGTGCAGCATGTCGAGAACCTAATTTTAGTGGGACAGCACAAGTAACGAAGAATTCTAATGCTATAAAAGGTAGGTATAATTGATATTAATCCACATGTGGCCAAAATAAGTTTTTAAGCATTCTCCCCTGTTTGGTTTGAGTCAAGACCTAATATGTCTTAAATTAGTACTCTAGTCTTCCTATGTTGACATCGAGTGGAAGTGATAGAATGCAGTAATTAGGAAATACTTATATTTGCTGATCAGTTCCAGGAGAAACTCTTCTTATTGTGGTTTTACAATTTATAAATTGTCAAGTTTTTAAAAAGTACCTTACTCTGGCTACAAATGGTCATTGAAGAAACTGGGGAAAATAACACAACAGAACATTTCTTAAATACAAAGCAATGATTTAATCATTGAATTCTTTTCATGAGATTGATTTAAAAATAAAACAAAACAAAATTTACAAAAGCAGTAGCTACATTTAATTCCTGATATGTCTCTAAGCAGGTATTTCAAAGGGAACATTGCTGGGTTGAAAGTAAAATATTTAAAATTTGGAAGAACTTGGCCTTTTAGGGAGACATCTTCCTTATCCAATATTCTAAAAATAAATAAAAACTTTTGAAAGGACATGAAGATGCTTGCACCTTAACTTAACTTAAAATTATATAGTATAAATTAGATGTGACAAGCATTTAGAAACAAAAAAAGGCATATTTGCTAATATAAACCATGAAATAAATCTAAATGTACTAATAATAATCTGAAGTAGTTCTTCCTGACTATATTACTTAATACAGTGTCACTATCAGAAACTGTCTTCTCATAATTTGTCTCCCTTCCAAACATTAACTAACCAGGCCTAACCCTGCTTAGCTTCTGAGATTAGATGGGATTCAGCATTCAAGGTGATATGGCCATACATTCATTGTGCTAATTTGTTTATAATTTCTGCCTTTTCCCTAGAGACACTAAATTGTAAATGCAGGGGTACTGTTTGTTTTTATCTTCTACTTCTAGAATATTGTCTGGCACACTGTTCAATACATTTTGGTGCATAATTGTATGCATATAAATGCATACGATGATCTTGATTTGCTTTTTAAATATGAGACTTGACTTTTTGAGCAACTTCCTATAGTGAGCAGGAGTCAAATTAACATTTGTATTTAAAATATACCTACTTAAAATTAGTTATGATTAGTAGTGTTAAGTCCTTTTTATATATATATACATCATAACCCACATTTTATGATAGATTACTTGTTATTTCAGAATATTTTTAATTTTGTGTATTGCATTAGGCTTAAATAAAAGACAATGCTGTTGCTCATTGAATAAAGGAAAATAGAGCAGGGGAATTTGCTTGGTGAAATTCCATAAGAACATTTTTTAAAATGTTAATATATTTCCCATGTTAGCTATTTATCATTGCTACTATATAGTTCAGGGGTGTGTGTGTGTGTGTGTGTGTGTGTGTGTGCTTTATCTGAAATTTGTTTGAAGTGAGGGTATTATAACTTCATTATGTGAAAAAAATAAAACCAAACTTCATAATAGGCCATAGGGGAAATTCTGCCTAAGAAATCAGTTATACCAGAATTGGATGAAAGTTTAAAATAAGCTCCTCTGTATTTTAGATTTAAACATGATCTCATTCAATCCCATTTAAATCTAATTTCAGAGCAGCAGCATAGTGTAAATGGAAAGTACAAGGGATAGGTCGTCAAGAATTAGAGTTCTGAAGGTAGCTGATGCACGGTGCCACTGGTTCTCTCCCTCACCTGGGGAAACAGCTCATCTCCCTAGGGGTTAGTTGCTCAGAGGGTGTTAGATTTGATTTAGATCATCTCCAAGATCCTTTTCAACTTGAAGCATGACTCCAATCCACCAGTTACAAGAAGTGGGTATGCTTTGCAAAGGTTAAGATATGATTATGTCTTCTTCATTCAATAAAAGTTTTAATTAGATAATGTTATAAAATGATGAAATTACTAATTGTATTTATAAAATTCTACTGATGCATTTATTACATGTACCTATATTCATTGATTGATTGCTATATTGGCACATTATTGATATACAAGTATATAACCAATAAATCAGTTTGTCATATAATTCCATTGTTTTAAAAATGTGTGTGCACAAGTAAGTAATTCATTACATTTCTGACTTTTCATGCTATTCTCTGTAAGGAGAGGCATAAATAACTAGAAAAGGGATCATTGAAGAAACATGTATTTTGTACAATGCTTTTAAAGGAAATTTAAAAATATTAGAAATTGTCAACCTTCAATAAGTGAAGCTACTTTTACACTGCCATAAACAACTTTTTAAAATATTCATTAAGGCTCAAAACAAAGATAATGTTCTTAAACTACTTTCAGAGTACTTTAGACTTAATTAAGAAATAATTTCCACGCAGGACAACTAGACTTTAAAATAGAAAGTGGTGAAAAAAAAAAAAGGAAGTGGTGAAATAGTGTTAATTGATATTTAAAAGGATCATTAATTTTTTTTTTCATCTTCTTTGGATGATACAGAAGTGTACCCTCTTAAAAATAATGTAAGGAAACTGAAGGGCCTCAATCCATGAGGTCTGGAACCAGTTTGCCCAAGCTGTAGCTAATCCAAAATTTTACTTCTGTTGAATCCAATTTACTTTTAAGGAAGCCTAATGCTTGTTAGTTCCTTTTTAAGTATTGTAAGTATTTCATTAAACAAAGGTTGCATTGATTAATTTAGAGAGGATTTCACAATAGCCTCAATCATAATCATACAAAGAGTTAAACTCGCTTCGCTACAGAGCAAGGCAAATGCGGAGCGTTTATCCGGTGTAGAAGGTCAGTACGCAGACTAATTCACCCTCAGCCCCAGATGCCTGGTTAAACTGCCAGCACAGTTGCTTTCCAAGTCTGCCAGAAAGTCAGCTGCAGCTGCAGGGAACGTTCTTCTTCTCCCTTCCCCACCCACTGCTAAGCCTGCGGATTTTACAATTGCCATGGAAGGTACAGAATTAGGAGATGTAATTCAGGGTGACGATCACCTCAGTTACCCTATTAGTGGGTTTCAAATTAATTTGTTGTAAACAGCAAAATATACACAGATGAGTTTTTGCACATGTGCATATTCTCAAATGCTTTTAGTCACATTTTGGAAAGTAAGCTGGTGAATGAAATTGCCTTCCAAGCTCCATTCGATCTTACTCATTTTGGGGATCCCTAGTAATTAGTAATCACCATCATCATCATCATCATCATCTTTGTTGTAACTTACCTGCAGTTAGAGAACAGTAACCTCGGGCCACAGGTGCAGAGGGTGGTACTACATGTTGTGTCTTTGCAGCCTTGGCCTTTGATCTTAATTTGTGGTGTAACTTTGAGCCCGTGATTTTACCTCTCTGAGCCTAAGGTATTTAACTCATCTCACAAAGTATCCTAAGGGTTAATTAGTTATATACCTGGTATCATTTCCAGAAAAGTATGGACATTTAATAAACTTCAGGAACATTGTGAGAGAAAAAAAGGTGATCAATTCAAAGTTTGTCTTCCTTCTTCAGAATTTTGTGTGCACATTGCTCAATATTTTTGCTAAAATATTTTCAATAAGGTGTTATAGGACTTAAAATAAAAAGTTATCTAGCCCTGGCTGGTAGTACAGTGCATAAGGTGCCGCCCTGTGAACCCAATGGTCGCTGGTTCGATTCCCCAGCCAGGGCACATAACCAGGTTGCAAGCCAGGTCTCCAGCCAGGTCTGTGGCTGGAGGCAGGTGAAAGGCAACCATACATTGATGTTTCTCTCCCTCTTTGCCTCTCTTTCTGGAAATAATAAATAAAATCTTTAAAAAAAAAAAGAGAAATAAGAATAGTTAAAAAGAAAGAAAGAAAGAAAATAAGACAGATTGGAGAGCCCTGAAAATAATCACAGGAAAATTAAAATTAGCTAATATATATATATATATATATATATATATATATATATATATTTCAAAATCTAACCTTATTCAGGCAGGAGCACTAGAGAAAGGAGGAATACAGAAGGAACAAAAGGGAAACAAAATGTAGTAAATTGCTGTTTATAAGTACACAGATAAGTATTGAGAGGAAAGTGATCATAAAATATTTTAATGGCAATATTGTTTAAAGCTAGATAACTTGCATTTTTGGATACTGTGTAGCTCTAGAGACAATTTGAAGAGCATGTCTTCATTTGCATATAGAGAGCTTCAAGTTGCCTATTTTCCCCTCCATTTTTTCTTCCCATTCTCTTTTCCTTTCTTCCCAGTAAATGAGAATGTATTGTGAAGAGTCTTTTTCTTTGATGAAAGTTTTCAATATATTCTTGGAAAGAATCATCTACTTCTCTATAGTTGAATTTCAGAAACTAAATGAAATCAGTTATCAACAACAGAACCAAAAACTGTTCTACGCAAGTGGGAGCTGTTACCAAGGTCTAAGGGGTGATCACATTCCCTTGCTTCTCTGGTTCCAAATACAATTATATTTTAGTGGAAGACATTAGTTTAAATCATGAGGAAAACCCTAATCACATTATCTTATTTAACTCCTGTTTTAAGCAAGGTTTACCAGAAATTCACTTCTAACCTGGGTCATTTAAATAATCTAAGATTTTAAGTGGTGCCCAGACCAGTGTGGCTCAGTTGGTTGGGTATCATTTGGCAAAAGGAAAAGTCCCCGGCGGTCAGGACACATGCCTGGGTTGTGGATTCTGCCCAGGTCAGTGTGCATAGGAGAGGCAACCGATCCAGGGGCAATAGATGGATGTTTCTCTTCCTCATTTTCTCCCTCAATTCCCCTGTCTCTAAAAATAAATAAGTAAAATCTTAAAAAGAGACTTTAAGTGGCCATCCTGAAGCTTTGTAACTGCCATGGTATGCACACATTTAGGATATAAAGATTTGATACCTTCCTTCTCTGTTGACTTTTAGTTGAATCAGGAAAGTGTAGATTTTTCCTTCTGATATTTCACTAAAAGAACAGTTTCTTTGTGAGAAAGCCAATCTTTGATTTCATCATTTTCAAATCAGGGAATATGCACTTTAGTTAGATTTTTTTACTAAATGAAATACTCATTTATGATTTTGGAGATAGCCATAAAATGGATTCCATTTTTAATTTTTCAAAATTAATAGTGTTTTAAGCATATGTAAGTATGCTTTTTATGATCACTAATGCAGATACGCTGTATCAACATACGATAAATATCTGGATATAAAGTTAACAATCTAGGATGGGTATTTTTACCCAGCATATAAACTAATTGTATTTTTAAGTTTTTATTATAATACAAAAACACACACTATTTTTTATTGAGTTGAATACTATTAAAAAGGCAAAGAGAGTGGGCTTATACTGAGGATTTGTGGTTATATTATCTTGGTTTTATGTGTGGTTATGTTTTCTTGCTTATATGAAATATTGTATTTGTTCTTTTAAGGAATTCTTTAGAACTGGAGCTGGGATTTTAAAATAATGCTAGTCTGAAAATATGAAACCAAAGTCTTTAATAGATGATACAAAGTTACTTTTTTTCTGCAAAAATATAATTATTAAGCAAAAAGGCATACTGAACACTAAACCATGAAATGGTAATATATGATACTAAAATATAGATTAAAATTACAAAGTATGCAACTTTGAAATATGTCACTTTAAAGTACATTTTTATGGTACTTGTTTTGAAATGAAATAATAACCCTTTTGTATCTTCTATTTGAATATTAAAGCATTGATATTTTATTTTTCTATATATTATTTTTGTGCTATTACTATAAGGCCACCTAAATGGATATTAAGATGTATTTCATCAGTCTCTTATTCTGTACCAAATATTTTGGAGATTACATCTTCTACACTAAGTATTATGCTAAAAGCAAATTCCTATAAAATCCATTATTTCCTCTCTTGGAGAGTTCTTGTTTACATCAAGTTTTTGTTCATTGAAAATACAGATTTTATTTTTATTCCTTTGCAGTCATTTGGAATTTCACTTTTATGCCTGGAATTCCACAGATATCAATTTGTAATAAGACAAATTTTATGATAAACCCAATGGACTTTTTTCTTTAAAAAAAGATTTTATTCATTATATTTAGAGAGAAGGGCAGGCAGGGAGGAAGAAAGGGAGATAAACATCAATGTATGGTTGCCTTTCATCTGCCTCCAGCCAAGGAGCTGGCTGGAGACCTGGCGTGCAACCTGGTTATGTGCCCTGACTGGGAATCGAACCAGTGACTTTTGGGTGCCTTATCCACTGAGCCACCAGCCAGGGTTTCCAATGGGCAACTTTGAAGAGAATGTTGATGACATAATACTTGCATGTTGCAAGGAAACCTTTCTTTTAGTGCAAAGTTATTAAAGGTGTCAGAAATCATCATCTACCTTCCTGTCTTTCTGCTGAGCGTCAAGTAGGAAATTAGGAAATGAAGAGAAGTGCTCTGTACACATGGCCCTCAGTGAATATTATTGATGACTAGACACCTGGTAGGATGCAAAGGCATTTAATCCATATTATTTTGCCTTTTTACCTGTCAACTCAGACACGGCAGCCAGAAAAGTTTTCTGTCAAACATTAGTTTATGCACTGCATTATGATTTTTATTTTTTATTCTTGTAATATATAACACAATAGGGGATTTAAGTAATATAAACTTTTTTTAGCTGTATGATGGTGAGCTGGAAAAAAAGCATTCTCTGAATATCAAAACATCTGGAGAGTGTGATACACATTGGTGTGATTATGAACTTCCTAATATTATTAGTATTGTTATTATTTTTTAAAATATGGAACACTTCACAAATTTGCATGTCATCCTTGCGCAGGGGCCATGCCAACCTTCTCTGTATCATTCCAATTTTAGTTATTTATTAGGTGCTGAAGCGAGCACCTAATATTATTTTTTTATAGGAAAAAACTACTCAAGATTTTAAATTACCTTAGGACTTTCTGTCTTTCTGGACTTTCTGAATTGTGGTTAATCATTGCCTACTATTAATGGTAGAGTAAACATTTATTTTGTTTCCTAGTTTATTTGGAAGGATATTTTAAAAGGGAAGCAATCCCCGCCCCCCTCCAAAGATCAGACTGAATGACATATTTCCAGGAAATGGAGACAGTGGGTTCCTGCAACGCACAGCTTTATATATCCAGTGCCTAGATCAGTGTCTAACACAGGGTAGGCTCCCAGGGTTGTGGTCTGAGAAATCAGGTCACTTGGACATGCTTCAGTGAATACCGTTTTTATCTATCTTTTCAACTTAAGATAGGAATATAAATATTATATTTCAACTTTTGACAATAGAATGTATTTAGCTTCTTAGGAAAAATGTTTTGTGACACATATAAGCTATAAGGCAAATGGAAAATTCTTTTTACCACTCTTGATGGATAAGTTTCTATAATATACTATGCCTTCTTTTGAGGAAAAGGCTGAAAATTATTTAACCATTTTTTCAGTGTTTCAGTGACATATCCTCAGTACTATTATGCTAGACAACAGAATTCTGCAAATGTTTTTTGAGCTTTCCTGGCTCTCTCCTAATTGTGCACTATGCTTGCCTTTTATAATCACTTCCTTGACTTCTTTTTACAATTTGGCATTAAGAATGCAGATCAAAAAGAAGAAATGTGTTAAAAACCCACTGAAATACTGTATTGATTGACTTATTTAATAAGGCACAAACAAGAGCCTAAGGGATAGTAGTGCTGATTAATCCAACAAACCTACCTAGCAAGAGCTAAACTATTTCTCATTTTACAACCCCTTATTTTTAACTGCCTTCTGGATGTCTTTACAAAAACATAAGTAGGCACCTAAAAACATAACAGGTCCAAGGACTGAACTCATTATCTTTTACAGACACCCCAGCCCAGCCCTGTGCTTTCCTAGAATTCTTTTTCTTGGTTAATGCCATTATAGCCACCCAATCATCTATGCTGAAGAAAACCTGATCCTGTCCTTAACTTCTCCATCTCCCCGTTCCATTTCAACTTAGTCCCTGACCCCTGATATGTGGTCTTTTCTTTTTGCCCGTGTTGCCAGGAACTTGTGGGGATTTTTCATTCTTTCATCTATACTGTTTCTACATTCTCTCATCAATCTGTCCCCACTCACTCCCACCCTCCACACTGTCTCTAGGGTTATATTCCTCAGGAACAAATGGTATGATTACATTTTACTTCTATGTAAAGTTTACTGTAGGCTCTATTTTCTTTCAACCCAGGCATGTGCCCTGACTGGGAATCAAACCAGCAAACCTTGGGTGTGAAGACTGGTGCTCAATGTCCTGAGCCACACCAGTCAGGGTTTCTATTTTCAACACAAATTAAAGCACAGACTATTAAGTATAGTATAAAAGGCATACTCATTCTGCCTCCAAATGCTAGAAACTTATAGCTAACCACCCCTCCCACTCTCCAAGAGTCTTATTTTCAGCAAACTTACAGCATTTCCCAAAGCAACAGGTATTTTATTTTTTTTAAAGATCTTATTTCATCATTTCTAGAAAGAGGGGAAGGGAGAGAGGCAGAGAGGGAGAGAGACATCAATGTATGGCTGCTTTTCACCTGCCTCCAGCCACAGACCTGACTGGAGACCTGGTTTGCAACCTGGTTATGTGCCCTGGCTGGGGAATCGAACCTGAGACCCTTGGGTTCGAGGGCCGGCACCCTATCCACTGTGCTACCAGCCAGGGCTATTTTTTTAATTTTTAAAATATTTTATTCTTTACTTTTAGAGAGGAGGGAAGGGAGGGAGAAAGAAAGGGTGAGGAACATCAATGTGTGGTTGCCTTTCATCTGCCTCCTGCTGGAGACCTGGTTGGAGACTTGGCTGGAGACTTGGCTTGCAACATGGTTATGTGCCCTGGCTGGGACTCGAACCAGCTACCTTTGGGTTTGCAGGCCAGTGCCTTATCCACTGAGTCACCAGTCAGCGTGAAATAGGTGTTTTAATATGACATTATACCTTGCACATGCCAAAAATTAATAGGTGAAAATGTGTACTAACCATTGCATGTGAAGCTCAAAGTAATCTTCAAAACAAGCCATATTTGATGACCAAGACTTTAATAAAAGAGTGTTTCTAGTAGTTAAATTTATTAATATGACTGTGATACAAAGAGAAGGCAACAAAATGAAGAGAAAACAGATTTTTGAGTTTTGTCTATATGGGCTCAAGTGTTGGCTTCAGGAATTATTGTTCTAAGTGTGATCAGGTTTTTATTTAATTAAATTAAATAATTAAGTTATGAATTTTATAGTTCTGTGTGTATGCATATAGTTATATTTTAATATGCAGCTGATAATAACCTTTCAAATTATGAAACCTCATAATTATAATTCAGTATTTGAAGTTAACATAGTTAAAAAGGCATGGGCACTTCTGCTTAGCAGGTATTTTAATTCTTAATCAGATTGATGAAATGAGTCAAAACGAGGTTTACGAAAACTAGGTAAAAATATAGCACAAAGTTTTTAATAATAACTGTTATTAGGTTAAGCTAATAGACTATAAGAGAGTTGTTGTATAAACTTTGTCATAGAGATTTGAATCATTCTAGAAATTAATTTTTTAAGATATTATTTATTATTTTTAGAGAGAGGGGAAGGGATTGAGGCAGAGAGAGAGAAAGACATCAATGTATATTTGCCTTTCACCTGCCTCCAGGTAAGGACCTGGCTGGAGACCTGGCTTGCAACCTGGTTACGTGCCCTGGCTGGAAATCGAACCAGCAACCTTTGGGTTCGCAGACTGGCACCTTATCTACTGTGCCACCAGCCAGGGCTGTAGAAATTAATTTTTAATTAAGATTCATTAATACTAATTAATGAATGAGGAAGAAAAATGCATGTTCATTGATGTTTGCTTCTCTGATACAAAATTAATTCATATACTCAATATGAGATATTTTGACATACTTCGCTCTTCCAGATATATAGGAAGTAAGCCATAATGTCACTAAAAGCAAACTCTTCTGTGACATCTTTTGATCTTGAATAAAAGCAGTTATTTTAGTAGTAATGCTGACCTGATAATTGCTAGTGGACCTAAATTGGATGTACTTCAGTTAATGCACCAGTAAGTGATGTACCTTCAATACAATTAAAGGATTCTAATCTAACCTAAGAAAAGATCTTGATCATATTGACTGCTTTAAATTCAGACTATGATTTCATATTTTTGAAGTGCCCCCTGGCTTAGCTGATCCCATTAGTGGGATTCAACTCTTCTTTGGCCTAGCCAATTGCTGCTGAGTTCGCATTTCTGAAAGTCTGTGAATAAACTTCATCAGACAACTCCTATTGCCTACTTTCAAAGAAGGGAACACAGACTAGAAAATAATCAGAATATTTAACAGGGAGACATAAGAGATACTAGATTGAACTGAGGGATCAAAACTTATCAAGTAACAATAATTATTTCATTTGAAATAAACTTTTTCTGAACTTTTTACTTGGTATTAACTTTGTCTGCAAGACATGTATTCAAATTTTATTGAACATTTGTGACCTGAGTACAGAATGATTAAATTATTTCCCTTTTCCTTTTCCCATTACTTTAGTGACTGATTCTTCTTTTTACCTGCTCAGAGGATGTAATTGGTGAAGATTATGTCTCTGAACACAGGACAGTTGCCCTACTCCATCTCCCATTACCATTATGGGGAATAGAATTCTCAAATGAATCTAGAAAGGAAAGTATTAGTGGTATGTCTAGTGGTACACCTTTGAGCCAAAAGGGTGCTTCTTATTTTCTATTTGGACTGGACCTTTCTTTTCTAAATCAGAGAGCCGACATTGGGAGAAAAAAGAAAGACTTCCTATGTACTCTAAGAAAGTGTAAGTTGGGTCTCAAACTGCATTTGGTTTTCAGATGCATTGGAATGCATTTGCATGGGATAGTACAATCTTTCTTGATTCTAGCAATGGGTATATATATGCATAGATTGACTATTTTGGTGGTGTTTTCTCCTAATATTTGTATCAGGAAGTTGAAAGACACTATGCAAGGAATTCTGCCAGCCAGATGCCATTTTAAATTGCCAGTCCCTGCTTCTTTGTGTAATGCAAGGTAAATTGGTGAATATAAATGACGTTTTTTCCTACTAGCTATGAAGGAGAACTAAAGTTCAGCTCAATTCTCTTTCAAAAAAAAATTATCTCTGACACCCTGAATTCCTCTTCTAAAAGACTCTGAGGGTACTTCATCCCAGTTTCCTTCATACCATTAGTGTGTCTGGCTGTCTCGCCCTCCAGATGACAAGCCTACTAATGGACAGCTTTTCAGGTTTATTCCTTTTCTTCTTATTTGTTTTCTTAAAAATTTTATTCATTATTTTTAGAGAGAGGGGAAGGGAGGGAGGAAGAAAGGGAAAGAAGCATCAATGTATGGTTGTCTTTTACCTGCCTCCAGCCACGGACCTGGCTGGAGACCTGGCTTGCAATCTGGTTATGTGCCCTGACTTGGAATCGAACCAGCAACCTTTGAGTTTGCAGGCTGGCACCTTATCCACTGTGCCACCAGCCAGGGCCAGGTTTACTTTTTTTCTATGTCATTATCTATTTGAACATGGTAGGCCTTCAGTAAGAGGTGTGAATTGAATTAAAATGGGCTAATCTGGCCTGAAATGTGGAAATGTAACCACAGAAGTATTAACTGTGATTATTAATGTATGTTTATTAAAAGTTATGGTGTAGATAGAACTTTCCAAGCAGTCAGCAACTCATATTTGTTTATGCGTAGCCCAGCTGTCTCCGGACTCCCCAGACCATGCAGTGCCCTGCCATCTACTAATGTACCACAACTGTTCCGTGATGCATCTGTTTTCCTAATTGGTGGAACTGATAAGGATAAATGAGCTCCTTCTCCCCCTGCAGGGTTATGTGTGCTGTAGTAAACTCACTGAATGTAGCATTTGTCTGGAGTAGATGGGTGAGAATTATCTCTAAAGGGAGTCCTTATTTTGGAGCTGTGGCCACAGGCATGGAGCTGGGAAAGAATATTTGAGTTGTTTTGGTGATTCTCCCATTCTCCCCATCCACATATTGACCACTGCACAGCCAGAGCCAGGCTGGATGCTACTTTTCATCTTCTGCCTGACTATTGCAGAGTTTCTTGGAAAACACAGAGAGGAACATTTCCTTCTCCTAAAGAATATCTTAATTAGATGTCAGAACTGGCATCCTGGATCATGTTGGCCTTGGTCTTGCCAATGCTGACCTGTATTGTTTTTGTAAACTGTCTATTTACAGAGCACTTCTCTCTTTATAGTCTCATTGAGAACCAGGATTTTTAATATCTAGCAGTCCTAACATGGAGTAAATTTTTCGGTAAATATTTGTTATCATATACATTTAAATCTCTTTCCACTTTGATTACATTTTCAGAAACATACAACATTATTATACAATTTGTCTTAGGTTCTTTTGCTTTGAAACCCTTGTTTGCCATATTTGAACACCTGCTGTTTAAGGCTTTTTGTCTTATTTGTGTATCTACCATTTTTAGACAATCCTATGTTTACCTGAATTAGTTTTATCATAGGATTTCTATTAGTCAATCTTTTAGCAAACTTCAAACATTTATTTTGGTTGTACTATAGTTCCCATCTCTTTAAATTCAACCTTAAAATTCTATGTTATCAATGAAGTATTTTCTTAACGCAAAGGATGGATTATTTTTTATCTCCATCTACTGCATTGAACTGTACTCTGCCTAAAATTCTGTATTTCTAATATTTGTGATTAAAAATGATTAATTTAGAAAATGTGAATTGAATACCTGCTATGTTCTATAGGTTTGGGAATGTAAACAGGAACATAAGACAAAGTAGATGCTGTACAATGTCATGGCTAATAGAGAACTCCCCTTCTGCCTTTGGTGGTAATGAAAGGCTGGGTGCCAAGCAGAATTCTTTATATGAAAAACATTTACAAATGGAATACTACACAGCAGAAGAAAGAAGAAGCTCCTACCTTTTGCAACAACATGGATGGAACTGGAGATTATTATGCTTAGTGAAATAAGCCAGTCAATGAAAGACAAATACCATATGATCTCAGGACACTAATGAGCAAAACAAACAAGCAAAATAGAACCAGAGACATGAAAACAAGGAACAGACCTTCCGTGTGCAGAGAGGAGGGGGGAAGGGGAGAAAGAGGCAAAGAAGGGGAACAGTTTAGTCAAGGAACCACATGAATGACCCATGGACATGGACAACGAGTGGGATTGAATTTGGTTGGGAGGGATGAGAAGGGAGGGGAGGGGAGAGCAGGGAAGGGGAAATGGGATTAATATAATACAACAACAATAAAATTTTAAAAATTAAAAAATATATAAGTATATATACGAGTACTACACCACATCTGCAGTGTCTTATGGCTTTAAAATTTAGTTTTCCCTACATTTAATTGAAGCAGATTAAAACAGTTACATTTAATAATGTGAAACAATGTTGGGCAAATTATTCCATTGAGTTTTCACATAGATTTTAAATTCTTTCAGTTGGCTAGCCCTTTGGAACAGGTTTCATTATAGTTGATCCTAATTAAACCTGCATTAGTGTTTCAATGGATTAGCAGGTTAACTTTTAAAAATATGTAGTTGCTTAAATAGGTAAGTCATTAGCAATAACCATTAAAATTAATATTACTGCAAACAGCTTTAAAGCTAGCTGCATTTGAGTGGTTAAAAAGAGCAAACTAAACTATCTCTGTTCTTGATCATGGTCAGATGACTTAAAGTCTCCTTGCATTCTAGGAGAATGCATTTTTCTTTTTATGCTTTTCTCTAGTGTTTATTTTCATAGATTTATCAACTTGTTTAGTTAACACGTTATAAAAACTAATACCATCTTAGTTTCTAATTTCCAAAATTTTTATTAGAATTAATCTTAAAATAATTCATGCTGCTTCCCACTAAATTACATGTGATTTTGTGTATACATTATCGTTTCTTAAGCTTTAAAGCTGTGAAGTTGGGTTTAGTAGGACTGTCCGTGTGTGTACTTCATAGAAGTGTTAATGTGAGAATTAACTAAAAAAAATCCATGCTAATTAAAAACATCCTTACAATGGTAAAGGTTACATAGATTTTTAAGTGTTATGATTTCTTTCTTTCCCAGTTCATTTATCTTTTCTCTACCTACCTGATTTTTTTAAACATTATAAATTAAAATGGAAGTAAAAGAAAAGAAAGCCTAGTCATTTAAAATAAGAGAAATAAAATCAGAACAAAATTTAAGAGTTACAGATTCTTTTGAAGACAATTGATGAATTCTTAAGTATAGTACTTAATTCATTGAATAGTGAATATTCTGAAGGAATTATTAAATATTTAATGATCTCATTATATTTAATAAAATATGAGAGGGTACAGATTTCAAGAATATAATTCTATCATTAACAGGGAGGTTTCATGTACATGAGTATCTGTATAATTGTCCTTCACAACTAAGCACATTTACAATATATTAAAATGACATCTAAAAATCTTGTCTGAATTTCTTGGTATTTAGATAATCAAGTAAAACATTTTACTGAAATGATTTACATTTTATTTTTATTTGAGCACTTGATCTAATACAACTTTATATAATAGTTTTGCTTTAGATGCATTGTTTTGATTAAGTTAACATAGCTTTAATAACTGAGATAAAACTAATTTCATTATAGTTTAATATAAAGTATAAAGCATTGATTGAAAAATAGTTTAAAGATTTACTTGCTTTTCTGCATTACAAACTCAAATTTATAATTTTAATTGATTTATTTCTGTAGTAATATGTCCTTAAATGACAGAGAAGCTTCATGTTTGGTTCAATTATTAAAAGTACTGTGATGGTATTAAATTAAAGATACATTTTATAATTTTTGATTATATGTTAAATGAAAAAGACTTTGAGGTGTTATTTCTGTATAGGAATCCAAGTGATTTTTAATTTACTCTTGGACCAAAATTTCTTAGACAGTTACTTTTCTAACCCATTTCTCAACTAAAAGAGAAAAAACATCAAGTGGAGAAATATTCATTTATTAATTTACACAACCTTACAGATTCATAACCCTATTTTCTTAGTTGACAGACTATAGAGAAGAAAAGCATCTGACATGATATTATGTTTATTATAAATGTCATTTGATTTTTTAATTTGAGGAAAAAAGGAATAATAATACACGTGCACTGGGTTACATAACTCTCTTCTTTAACTTCTTATTTTGTTAAATGCCAAAGTGAACAGAACAGACCTATTTTTCACTGACTTTCAATCTGTTGGATGAGTCAAGATTAATTATTCCAAGATAATTCCTGGCCCACCTGGTTTGTTTGCCTTATTTTAAACTAGTTTATGGTTCTACATTTGTGTTAGCCCCATGATATATACTTACCAGTATTTCCGATCTCTATAGGGATCTTTCAGGGTCTGTTTGATACTTAACAAGTTACAAATTTATATGGGGCTCTAAATTATACTGAAATACTCACTGGACCAGAGGGCCTTCTGGACAGGGGTCCATATGCTAGGTCTAACACTTCCTTGGTTGTAGCCGACATACTTGGCCTACTTTGGAAATAAGCTAGGGAGTCTTATCTTTTTAAAATTAATTTCTTGTTGTTGTATTATAGTTGCCCCCCCCCCCGCCTTTATTTTCTGCTTGGTTCTTAGATATTTGGCCTCCTAGAATTGGTCTCCCTGGACCACAAGAAAGGCTTCTACTAAAGGGTCAACAGTGGGATTGTGACAGTGAGTGTTATTTATAAATTCAGTAAATATTGAATCCCAGTAGGGTCTGAAGTGCACAGCCAAGTGAGAATTAAAAAAAAAAAAAGTAGTGCAAGGGTCAAATTCTTATGTGAAGTAATAGTTAACTTGTGAGGTGGGTCAACCCTGACAATAAGTAGGTTTGGATATTTCCAGTTAAGGGTGGTTTATGTGTGACTGGTCCCGGTGTGTGGATGTGGATAAAATTGGTTTCCTCTCCTAGATTGGGAATTACACCAGGGATGTATGAGATTGTGGTTAGGGGGATTCCATGAGTGGGATTCTTGAGCAGAGGATCTAGGATTAGAAAACTCTGTTGGCATTAATCCTTGGAAGTGCTTCCTACAGATGTAGCCCCTGGGGCGTTGCTAACGATGCAGAAGAGGTATTTGACTTGGAGATGATTGGTTATGTGAGAAATAGGGCTTCTTGAGGGGAGCCCTGGCTGCTGGTGAAGGATTGAGGTTGTAGCCTTTTGATATTCTGGGTTGCAAAAACAGCCCATGGATTGTAGTATTAGGTTTTCTTATCTAGGAGAGTGGAAATGTTTCCCCATTAATCTCAAGGCAGGGATTCAATGTATCCTGAGCTGCCAGTGGAAAGACAAAGCCAACAGGAAGTATTCAGCTTTAAGAACTGAGCTGTGTGTGATTAGCCAGGTTGTAGGCAGACCCAGGTGTAGATTGGGTCAAAAGTGAAGGGGAGAGAGTAATTGACCTAATGAAGGGCAGTAAGAATGCATAATATAAATAAGTAAAGGATCTTCATATTGATTTATCTTTGTTGTTCCATCTCCCTGAACAGGAGATTGAGAGATTCCAAGGTTTTACAGGTGTAGGTAGAGTCTGGATAGTTCTACTGGTCTGGGGAAGGACCCAGGTTGATAGGAGCTGGCTTTACCCTGGAAATACGGATCCACTATAGATCCCTAATAGCTTCAGAGCCATGAAGGTACTTAGGACAATCCGGTAGGGTCCCTTCTAGTTGGGGCTAAGTTGACCTTCTAGGGACCCTTGTTTCCAAGTTTTGGGAAGTACCCAATCCCCTGGAGATGTAGTGGCCTGGAATTTTCCTTTGGGTTTGGCAAGACTCTTTTTTTTTCCATCTTCCTGCAGTGACTTTTGTACTTGTCCTAAGTTTATTATATGGTGAACTGCTTGATGGGTCTCTGCATCAATTATTAAATCTAGAGTTAAGAATGTCCTGCCATATAGCATTTCAAATGGGCTGAGCCTAGTGTTAGCCTTAGAGGACCCCCTGATTTTCATGAGGGCTGTAAGTAGTAACTTTAACCCAGTTAATTCTCAGAAGTCATCTGAGAGTTTTGCTAATGTTCTTTATAAAGTCTGATTTGTCTGCTCTACTTTCCCAGAGTACTGAGGTCTCCCAAGTGGAGTTAAGGTAGTATTTTATACCTGCAGCCTCATCTTAGATGTAAAAAGATGGCCCCTTATCACTTTGTAGGGAGCATGGGATACTAAATTGGGGTATTTCTTTTGGGAGAGCTTTTACTACTTCTTTGTCTTTCTTTGACCTTGTTGGATGGCCTCAGCCCACTCAGTGAAGGTGTCTATCAAGACTAGTAGATACTTGTATCCTCCACAGGGAAGCATTTTGGTTAAGTCAATCTGCTAGTCTTTTCTCAGATAGGTCCCTGTTTGCTGAATAGGCTATAGCAGTGGAAGAAGGGATGACTTGTGCCTGGGGTTGCTGTAGATACAAAGAGTGCAGGCCTAGAAAATATTCTTTATAGAAGGTGTTAGTCCTTTGCCTGCAAATAATTTGTTAGCTAACGTTGTAGCATCCTTTCCTATGTGGAAAGAGTCACACAGAGCCTTTAAAATTTTTCCATTGAGAGGCCTGAAAAAGGACAAGTTTTTGGCCAGTGTAAATCCAGGACCCTTGCTGGACACCTCCAAGATTTCTCTTTGGACATATAATCAGGTTTCAAGATAGAATTGTCTACAGATGGGAATAATGCTTATTCTGTGATAGTTCTCTAAGCTGCCCTCTTAGTTAGCTCCTTGGTCTGCCTTGCTATTTCCTTTGGTAATAGAGGGCATGTCCTTTTGGTGGCCTCTACAGCATATAGCTGCTACATTTTCAGGGACCTTAATTGCTTCTAAGAGATGTAAAATGTCCTTTCTATGTTTAATAGGGGTATTTCTTGTAGTAAGGAGTATCCTTTCTTTCCAAAGGGCAGCATGAACATATAGAACAAAGAAGACATATTTGGAATCTGTATAGATACCAATTATTGTCCCTTATCCTAGAATGGGAGCTCAGGTAAGGGCTATAATTTCAGCCTTTTGGGTCAAAGTGGAAGGTGGAGGGGTGGTGCCATAATGGCATCTCATAAGCTAACCACTGCATGCCCCTCCTTTAGCTGGCCACTCTGTACTTCCATCAGTGAACCACTCTTCATCGTGGTTGTCTGAGGTTTGGTCTAAGTCAGTTCTGCTAGAACAGGTAAGATCAATACTCTCTGAGCAGGAATGAGTTAAGTCTGGAGGTGATTCTGTAGACATTACAGGTTTTATAGGTATTACAGGTTTTTATAGTTACTTCAGGATTGTCCAGGGAAAGAGCCTGATACCTGGTTAATCTATTTCCTGTTAATCAGAGATGGCTTTTCGTTTCTAATGCACCTTGGGCTTGATGTGCAATTAGAACCTCTTACCTTTGTCTAAGAGTTAACTTAGTAGCTTTCTTGGTCAACATGGCTATGGCTTCAACAGCTCTTAGATGTGGAGGCCACCTGGTTGCAACACTGCCCATCGTCTTAGGGGAGTGTGCAACCTCATCACAGACTAAAACCCTTAAGGCTGTTCCCTGCTTTCCTGCTATGTATAGAGAGAAAGGCTTGTTTAAGTCAGGGATGCCTGAGGCCAAGGCCTAGACTAGGGCCTGCTTGATTTCATTAAAGGCCTGGTCAGGTTCCTTTTCCCATATAATTGGTTAGGTGTCTGGGCCCTTAGTAGCCTCATATAAAGAGTTTGCAGTTGATCTGAAGCTTGGGATCCAAATTTTGCAAAATTCAGCCACTCCTAAGAAAGAGCAGAGTTGTTGTTTGGTAGCAGGTGGTGTTAGCTCAGTGATTGCTTTTATTTTCCCTGGTGACAGTTGTCTAGATCCTGGAGTTAGGGTATAACCTAACTAGTTTACTCTGTCTGATAATTTGGACCTTTTTCTTAGAGACTCAATATCCCCTGATCCCTAAGGAAGTTCAGAGTTTGGATAGTGTTACAATCTGAGGCTTCCTTGGGGGTACTGTTTAGGATATCATCTACATTGTAAGATTTCTTGCAGTTGTAAATATATCAGCTCCTTTTCTAATGCTCTTGAGCACAGATGGGGGCTGTCTCTAAACCCTTGTGGTGGTACCTACCATCCATGAATGTTGTTAGTGGGTCATTGTTTTTGGATCTGTCCACTCAAATGCAGAAAGATATTGGAAATCTCGGTGGACAAAGATGCAATAGAAGGCATCTTTTAAGCCTAGACAGTATACCTACCACTGGGTATAGTCTGGTACCCATGGTGTAAGAGTTGGCCACACAGGGTTGTGGGGGAACAACAGCCTCATTAACTAGTTGTAAATTCTGGACCAATCTCTGCTCTCCTGTTGGTCTGTAACTGGGGAGGGTTGGAGTATTGCAGGGTACCAGCAGCCTGTGTGTTAGGACTTTTCTCTATGATGTTCTGCAGGCCCTTCAAGGCCTCATGTTTCATGGGATATTGTTTCCTATGGGAATAGGCCACCCCAGGCTATAGGCAAATTTGAACTGGTTGGACAGTCTTGGCTTTTCCAGAGTCCCAAACTAGGGGACTTATTTCTTGTAAAATTATTTTTGTTGGCTCACATAATTTTAAAGATCATAACTGAGACCTCTTGAAATTTCAAAATAGCCCCTAATTTGGCCAAGAGGTCTTGTCCTAGCAATGGTATAGGACATTGTGGAATAATTAGGAAAGAATGTTTAAAAAATTGGCTTTCAAATTGACAAACCTCACAATATTAATTTAGGGGAGAGGTCTACTGTTAAGAACTGAGGACAGAATAAATAAGTAGCCCCAGTATCAACAAGAAAATTAATTTTCTTATCTGCCACATCAAGAGTCAGCCAGGGTTCCTGGGTGGAATTCGGGATACTGGTGTGGACAGGGGCCCCTTTTTCCTGAGCACCTTCAGTCCTCAAGTGATACTGTCACCTTAGGTGATGAGCCCCTTCCACATTGGAAATAGGGACAGTCTACCTTCCAGTGCCAGGGCTCAGAGTTCATATCTTTGCACATGGGACATGGCCCTGGGGGTGGCCTAGTGCAATCCCTTGCCCAGTGTCTGGGGCATTTGTACTTAAATTATGTTTTACCTTTTTGCTCTTGGTGCTTTTGTGGCTTTCCCAGGTTACCTTGAGGTGGTTAAGAAGTAGCACTATTAGTTTGACCTGCTTCTCCTGCCTCTTTTTCTCACTCTGGCTCTGCTCATCCTTTTCTTCCCAATCACCATTGTTGAAGACTGGGAAGGCAGTATATCAGCTGGGCCATAGGAGTTTGTGGGCCCTTTTGTAATTTCTGAAGCTTTCTATGAATATCAGAGGCTGACTGGCTGATAGTGTTGTCCCATTAAAAGTTGACCTGGAGAGGATGGATCTAGATTAATATATTTCATGAAGCCTTCAACCAGTCAGTTATGGGAAGAGAGCAAGCTTCTTCCTTTCCTTGTTATTTCTCTGATCTTGCCATTAATTTATAGGCTTCCTAATACACTGTTTCATCCAGCGGGTGAACACTGAATCATGGTGTTCTCGTTTCTAGTCCTCCCCTGAGTGTTATAGTTCCAGTAGGGCTCTTGATCAGGGATTGTTCAAAATGCTGGTCCTACATCATTGCAATTTTGAGCATGTAACTGGTCTGAATATTTGCAAGCTTCCTCCCAAATTCACTCTTTCTCTTCTGGAGAATAAGAGGTGGTTAAAATTATACAGAGGTCTCTCCTGGACACACCAAAGGCAGGAGTTAGGGTTTTAAAATTAATAGTGAAGCCTGAAGAATCTTCAGAAAAGTTTCCTAGCCTATCTTTACTTTTCTGTAGGGCAGTTATTGAGAAGGACCTTCTGTGCCTCCTACTTTTCTCAGAGGCAGGAGGGCAGGAATATGGGGGAGATAGGAGGCTCTGCTCTGAGTATGGCGTGCTGTACTAAATTTCTCTTCAGCTTGTGATTCTGGGTATATTGGAGGGTAGGGAGGAGGAGGGGTTGGAGCTGCCAACTTGGGGGTTGAGGGCCTCAGGATTTCAGGCCTACTAGCCTCCCCCTGAGAGATAGGTGTGGAACTTAAGAAGCACCTAGAATATCATTGTTAGCTCCTGAAAGAGCCACCTCCTGCAGCTAAGAGCAAAGAGATGAATTTTATTATAATATCATTAAGGCTTGAACAAAGGGTACCTCTGACCACTTGTTTAGCCTCCAACAGAATAGGTCTAACTGGATGGAGTATGGTGTTATAATTTTGGCTCCCATTTTCAGACCATACTTCCCCATCTCCCAGCTTATATTGAGGCCAAGCTGTATTAAAAAATTAGCCTCTTTTTCTTGAGATTTTCAGGGTCAACTTTATCCCAACTTGTAAGAATGAACCTTAACAGGGATCCTATGGGAGTAGAGGATGTATTTCCCATCTTACCTGTGGCATACCTGAGGAAAAAAAAATAAAATAAAGAATGGAACTCCTTGGTTACCTCCCTAGAGGCATCCCCTTTTTTTGCCCAAGGATTTTTCTGGTGGGTACAGGGCATCTTCCATTTTTCCCATATTCTAAGCTACCAGATGTCTCTGGTGATTCCAAGACTTGGGTGTACTGGCCAACAGAAGAATAAGACTAAAGCTGACCACGGACTAATTGTATCCCCTGTGCTGTTAGTGAAGCTGAAGGCTTCAATTAAACTGGATGCCCTCAGCAAATCTCAAAGTTTTTAGAGGTTTTTCCCCGGAGAAGAGTTGGAGAGAGGGGATTGTACCATTTGTTTGGCACATTTCTCAGAAAGACTGGAGGCTAATAGAAGACTACTTGTCAGGTCCTGGAGCTTTGAGAGCTTTCGGACCAGTAGATTCTGATGGTGGGCAGGCCTCTGGCCTAGTGATAAACATGGATTTAGGCGGAGCTTTCAGGAGATTTGGCATGCTGTATTGCAGGTGGCAGCAGGCTAATGACCAAAAGTCTGGGCAGCTCGTAAGGGTTTGTCCACCCACAGTTTGTCCACCCTGTTCAACAGTGGCGCACTAGCTTACAGCAGGGGCAGGCGTATATACCCGTTGGAACAAAGGAGGCTGTGTGTACCTTAGAACAAAGGGGCAGTATACCCCAAGGCGGCACCTGCTGGTTCAGGACTCCTACTCTTGAGGCTCAGTGTTCTGGGGCTCTGGGATAAGATGAGTTTCAAGGCCAGCTAGTTGGCATACTCCAGTGGCAGGGCCAGACATATACAGAGAGGAACGGGGGGGCCAGTCCCACCAACCTAACACTGCTCAACCCAATTAGGTAGATCCCAATGCTGGCGAAATATTTGCCACCCATGTGGCCCCAGGGCAGCCTGTCCTTGTGGCCTACCAGACTAAAACATAGAAGCTGTCTAAAGAGGAGAGGTAAGCTTGTCTCTGTAAAATGCCAGAAGGGAAAGTGACTGACCTGAATCAATCTCCTTTGTTCTTCATGAGCACAAAGCGGGCAGGAGCCTTCCACCTTATCTATTCTCTCTGGGTATTTCACAAACCTGATCTGGGTTTAAAGGTCCCCAGGAAGACTCTTAGGAGGTCAAAATAAAGAGGATCCCTGTTCATATTTAAGGTTGATCATGGGGGGTCAAGCCAGGACTTGAATAATGGATTAATACCTATAAAAGGGACCCACCCATCTGTAATCTGTTCCTAGCACCAGAACAAAGGCAGCACTCATCAGATTTGCAGGCCCAACAGGGAGGAAAAAGTTGCAAATAGAGTAGCCAGCACTTTGTAGGAGAAGGGAGATTCCACATAGTGGTGGGTTTGCAAGCCAGACTGACCATGTAAGGAGACATAAGGAAGAGATGCCAAAAGGCATTGAATCTGGTAACCCTTCTGGAGTTGAAAGTAGTCCTAAAGGGGAGCTCTGCGGGGAGGGGACAATGCTGTTTTACTCTGTGCCTTAAGGTGTGGATATTATATTGTCTTGGGTCTGGCAGGGAACTAGTGTTCTAATCCCTAATCCATGACTCTGTAGTTATCACACGGGAGCCTTTCAGGCAGCAGGCACCCTTGTGGCTCTTAACTACATGACCTGTGCCAGCACAAAAGCTCAGACTCTCTTCAAGGAGCCAGGGTGATCCAAGGAAGGAGAAAATGTAACAAAACGAACAGATGGAGAAAGATGGAATTTTCTTACCACTCAGGGGCTCTTACAGACGATCAATCACCTGGCTGGGCTTGCTGATTGCTGCAAACCAAGGTGAGGTCCAGGTGCTTGGTGGTCACAAGCAATGAATTGAATCTACACAAATAATTAAGAGCTAGTGAGACTTATTTAGAAAAGTACACCTCCCCAGACAAGGGGAGTGGACCCCTTCTGATAACAAAAAATGGTCCCCTTCATCTGAAAGAGTACAGTCTTTATAGGAGGTCAGTTTTTCTGAATTCTTTTGTTTCCTTTGGCAGGCTTTCACATTGCATGCACAAGTGGTTATATAACTTTTAAGCTTTGTGCATGTGATTTTCCACAACTCTCCTTGATTGCGCTTCTGGGGGTGGGGCAAACCACAATGCTAATTTACTATCATAGCATGATATTGAGACAAGATGAAACAGCAGTCAGCTACTTCTAGGGTGTGTGCTCACGTGCTCACACGCATAGCCATCTTGCTGGATGCTACAAAGCTTTTCTTGGTAACCAGGACACTGGACACTGGTGACAATAGCATGTCTCAGGGCTTCCTCATTCCTACTCATCTCCTGCCTCAGTAGGACTGTGGGAGAGGAAGTGGTTGTTTAAGATCAAGTTATTGTGGGTCCTACTTGTGATTGCTACAGGGTCAGCTTTATATGTTAGGTCTTGAACTGCACACTGGTGGTGGTCAGTGGTGCACCGTTACGGAAGAAGGATCGGAAAGTATAAAGTTGTGAGATTTCCACCCAAAACACCTTAACTCCAACTTCCTGGAGTGAAAGTCTGAAGCCAATAGCAAAAACACCCTGACTGATATAACTGTCATTTTTCCTTTCAGAAATGTTTTAAAAGGAGTTAGGTTGCTTTATTTACTTTATTCTAAGCTTTGTAGCTTTAGCAACCAGAGCACAGAATGAACTGTGACCCTTGTTTCCTGCTATTATCTCTAAATGCACCTTAGCATAACACTATCAATACTGTATTAGGAGTTGTCACATAAAAGTAACAAAATTAAGGTTAAAATTCTTTTTCTGCTATTAAAGTCATATTTCATTAGTGATATACCCACCAAATAGTTCCTAATCTTTGAAATTGTTATACTTGTTCAAAAGCTTGCAAATTAGTAAACTCAGGAGCTGCTGAAGATCCTTTCAGTGTTGTGAGATTCCAGAAAATGTGAATAGGATGTTTCAGTTGTTAGGTAATTTTCCAGACGTTTTTGTGTGTGTGTGTGTGTGTGCTCAGATAATTCAAATGGCTTCTTTTCAACGCTTTAGGCTTGTCATGTACACTATATTAGAGTGTGTAACATTTTTGAAGGAATTTGGCACAGACATCACTTTTCCACTTTAACTCCCGAAGTTTGAGAAGTGCATGCCAAGATTGCTATAAATACCTCCTAATAAACATATTTCACCAATTTTTGAAATTTCTTTATTCAAGTGTCAATAATGTATGTATTATGATAAGAGTAGTTTAATTAGTTATGATACTTACTGATATTTTCAATAAATAAATTTAAACTGTATTTCAACAAACTTCAACATTTATAAGGGATAAAGACAGCATTGATTCATGTGATCATTTATTTATTAATATGTACATATAAAAGTTAGATTTTAATCATGATTTCTTTGTTGTTAGGTAAGTACAAAGGCAGTTAAAATTTCCCTAAACCCTATAATTTAAATAATAAAAATTTAGAGCATTTCTTTTGTCTTATTTATTTATTCATTTAGTTATTTTATACTGTAATAAATAAAGGTCTGTCCAGAAGGTATTTAGCCATGTAATATGAACAATAGAATGATTTATTGAAGAAGATACAAGATACAAGAAACATTGTACGTAGGGCAATGATCTCTCAATCCCTTTCAAAGTAGGCACCTTGGGAACTCACAGTTCTCCTAATCGCTATCAGCTGCCCTGTCCTATTTTTATGAATCTCATCGGTGGTCTGAAATCTCTTCTCTTTCAAAATGATTTTAGTTTTGAGAAAAGCCAGAAGTTGCAGGGCACCAAAACTCAGCTGTAGGGGGGCTGAGTTACCTGCATGATTTGACGTTTTGCCAAAAAGCTGCATGAGATATGATGCATGAGTCTGGGTACATTGTCATGATGAAGCTGCCAACCACCAGTTGTCCGTAGCTACAACCTTTTGAATCATATGAATAATTTCCATGGAGGAATGCTCAAGCTTAATGCAAAATTTGATGCAGGTTTGTCATTGTATTCACTCAGTCATTTTGAATGTGATTGGCCACATAGTATATAGTACACACGCTCACTCAGTGGTGTCTACCACTTTCACTGACTGGTACAGTGAAGTCACTGTTGTTCACACATGCACATTCCAGTCCACTCTCATTGGCTGCCAGGTTACATCAAGTTCATGCAAACAGTTCTTGTAATATTAACAATGGTTAGACTTTCTTCAGACAGACCTCCTTGTATTACATACAATATATCCTCTTCCTCCTTCTTAACATTAATATAACATCAAAACATATAGTTGGTAATTAAATAATTTATTAATAAAATTTATGTTTACATGTAAACTTTATTTTTAACTAATTTAGAAAATATAAGAGTTGACCCATGCACAAACATTCATTCCCTTGTGACTTTATAAACATTTCTACATGAGGAGTACAAATGACTTTCAGAAACAAAATTTTTCTAAAATTGTTAGGGCAGCATGATATATAAATGGATTAGTCACATTCTATAAGAGTGCAAATGGTGATGGAAAGAGACTTGATTTAGGGTGGTGAACACACAACACAATGTACAGACAGTGTATCAGAGAATTATGAACCTGAAACCTGTATAATTTTGTTAACCAGTGTCACCCCAATAAATTCACTAAAAAGGAAAGAAGAGTGCTATATTTCTGATGTGCTCTAATTTCAAACTAATGTAATTCAAACCTGATGCTGATGGAGGATAGCAAATACATTCGTTAACTAGGTAAAGAGAAAATAAAGAGAAACACAATTTACAGTTGACTCAGTCCACCAACTTTGAGATTATGTATTTCTTGGCAAACTTTATAACTTCTGAATTAATATAATTCCAAAATAAGTGAACTAAGAGAGACTTCACACAAGTTGAGATGTGCTTAAGTCAAGTTTGACAACAGCACAGTGGGAAAAAAATTCAATTTTGATTTGAGATACCTGTTTGAGTCCTAGCTATTGGTCAGAGAGCTTTCTCTTTCCAAGTCCAGGTTTCTTAATCTGTAAAAAGGGACAATACATAACTTGGGCAATTGTTAGAGATTGTGCATTGCTCTTGTTTAAGTACTGGGCCCATGAAAGAGATTAACGTTTTACTATTTCCTTCTAAAATTTAGGGTATTTGATCATTTCTCTAGCTTCTTGTTTCCACACCTGGCTTTTAAGTATGTATAAGAATAATTTTGGGTTGGTCAAAGATAGCTTGAAATTAAGAGATTTGAGGGCAAATGCCTGTTTAATAATCCAAATTTATTCTGTGATAAGATTTCTGATGTTTGCTTTTTGTTTTTGGACTGATCATGGATTTTCCATGCCTATTGGTTCTCATGAAAGGAATGGAGAAAACTGATAAAACTCCAATGACAAGAGAGACTGTAACCTATTATGTCAGTTAGTCACATGCCTCATAATGGCTGGGATATGTTCTGAGAAATGCATCCTTACACAATTTTGCCACTTTGCTAGTATCATAGACACACAAACCTAGACCTTGTAGCCTGCTATTGTATTGTATATGTTTCACTTTTTTAGGATGGGCAGCCCAGTAAGTTCCTTTATACCAGAGCACTATTACCTGAGTAATTGTAGTGTAAGCCCTGACAGGTGGCTTTTATTGTTGTTGTTATGCAAGTGCCTGATTTCAACTTTGATTACCAAGGCATCCACTTCAAGCTAGCTATCTGAAATAAAGTCAGAACCCAATACAGGCCACCCCCTACACACACACACACACACACACACACACACACACACACACACAACTGAGAGATGTAGTTGATTTCCATGACTGACCATTTGGGCTACATGTTTTTTCCTTTTTCTGTGCCTTAAATACCGGCATGTGTTTTCAATGAACTAATAGAGAGTAAGCCGCGAAACCCGAGGCCCAACCTTTGACCTCAGTAAAAGCAGAACCCACCAGTGCCCCTCGCGTGGTCTGTAACCGTACCCTCCCTGCCCACAGTGTGTGCCCCAGCCTGCCTTGTAAGCTCCAAGGCCTGTGAGTAAAATCCTTTTTTCTTGCAAGTTTTCTACTGGTTATCGCTATAGGGCATCTGGCAATCACAGTAAGAACCACCAAGATTGTTCCAGTGGGAACATGAATTTTGATGGAAAAGGGAGAGAGTTGTTGGTGGGAAGCTGTAGAGCCCAGGTGAGGGGCCCTGGCCATTTTTAATGCACAGCATTGTTACAGATAATCTGAGAAGGCACAACCTAGTAATGCTTTGTACTTGCACTTCAGGATGGCTAGGAGGACATGGTTAGGTGATGGAAAAATTTTAACTCCACTCTGGTCTTAATAGAGCCACTGTGTCACATGCTGTCTGTTGTTGACTGAAATGCTCGGTGTCACCTGGCTATAGCAGAGGTGTGGGCAGACACAAGATTTATCAGCTCAAGCAAATCTGAAGAGTCTGTCTTCCTAGTCTTTTTCCCTACTAGTGTTGTTTATGTGTTTCAGGTTTCATATGGAATGTGAATGGCATGAAATATTTTTTAATTAAAATGTAGTACATATTTGAAGAAAAAGGAAACAGCTTTGCACTCAAAATATAAATTAGGTACAGAACGTCTTTTTGTTGGATTGGAAGTAGCAAATGAGAGGATTTTAATATTAAGTTATGTTGCCTCATTAGTGTTTCAAGTATGGGTATAAGGCAGCAATGGTGTGACTCATAAACTTAAGTGTACTTAAGTTCTGTACTCTGTACATCACATTATATCTGATTTACTTGTATATAAAAGATTATTATATTTATTATGTACTATATTATCAACTAATCTGGACTGGTCTTAAATAGACTGAAAAAATACCCCTCTCTTTTTTAGCAGCTTTATCTAGTTATTTTCATTGCTTTACTTTTTTTTTTTTTTTAAGATTGTGTTTATTATTTTTCAGAGAGAAGGGAAGGGAGAGAGACAGAGAGGGAGAGAGACATTAATGTATGGTTGCTTTTCACCTGCTTCCACATTGCCTTACTTTTTTTGCATGATTTTTAAAAAGCTAGGTTATCCATTCAGTGGCTCAAATGGTAAAAATTATAATGCATTTTTCTTTATTAATTAAAATCATGCTTGGTATAATTTATTCATAGCTTATACACTTTGTATTTTGTATAGGAGGTACATTACCCCATACCTGATTTTCCCTTTGTCCAGGAATTTTAGGCTAAATTTATTTGTCTAATATGCCTGTCTTCTAAATTAACAAATCAGCATCATTAAAAATATTTAATTATGTCCTTTGGATTAGTTTCACTCCAGAAGTTTGAATAAATCTATGGTTCTCAAGGATTCCTTTACAAATACATTGAATTCATTGAAAAGGAAAAAAAAAAGAGAGACAACATTTCAAGAAAATGTTTATATGGTACTTTTATTGAAAGACATTGAAAAAAAGTATTAACTGTTTCTTAACTCCTACATTACACATTAAATAAGAGAGGTTGTCATAAACATCACTTGGATCACAGCATGCTTCGCTTTCCAAACTATATAACAGAACTCTGTCCTAGAATCAGATTTTAAAAATTGAATTTAAGAATTCTCTATCTGAATAATATTTAGAAGATGCTTTGTTGGTTATTTTTTCAGATTTGCTCAATAAAATTTGAAATCGATTTACTGTTTCCTGGAATGGGTTTCTATATAGTATATTGCTTTGAGACAATGTGCTTATGTAATAAAGTGTCACACTCCTTATTGTCCCAAGATTTATGTATGCATTTTTGAAGAGAGTGACCCCAAATTAAAGTGAGTTAACAAACATCTTAATTTTTGGACTGATTTTCTCACCAGTTTCTATGTTTCCTAAATTGCAAAGAATCATTTTTATTTTTAGAATTCATTTAAAAGCTAGAGGAATATTTAACATCAGAGAAAATATATACGTGTTTTCACTTTTCCTTTGTGAAGTGAGAAAAGATACTGGCAATTTCTCAAGAAAAAAAAAA